>CAJVPI010000611.1:0-25175 GCA_910592345.1 Paraglomus brasilianum
CTTCTAATAGTGCTGTAATTCTTGGGTTCCATGGTGGATTTAATGTAAATTAGTTTCATATTAATATTTTTATATATAGAGGTAATCCTATATTAATTCTATTATGGTTTATATTAATCACATTCTGGTATGATAAAGTGAACATTAAAATTAACCAGTCCATAAGTTATGAATGAGCACTATTATTATTACTTTTCAAATTACACTAATCAATTTTACGGCCACATCATAATTAGCCTCTTCATTTATGTCACATAATAGAATGTTCACTTTGTCTGGTTTTGTTGCAGCATGCCCCATTTGTACCAAAAATTTTGATACACAAATTGACTAGTACTACATAGGTACTCTTAATATAAACGGGCTGATAAAATTTTCACTTGGTAGGAACTTTAACTTTGCCAATTACCCCTGTCACACCTTATATAATTTTTTCTCTTTGAAATATTAAAAAAAGTCTTACTATAACGGGTAACACACTACCTATTTAAGGATTTATTAGATTACATTATCGTAATCGTTATAAATATATATGCTTCATTATTTTCTAAAAAAAAACGATCAAAGGGCCATCTCAACAGCTTGATGCCCCGATCCAATATTGCCTTAAATAGGTAGGGGCATTGACTAAATTGGAAATTGTTTATTTTTTCACATGAACCTAACTTAGGTCGGCATCGCACCTAACAGATTTGGAAATCGGAAATTTTTGGAATGATGGGTGCTTACTAGCTATTGCCAAATAAGGCATTACTTAGGATGGGCGCAGATAGTAACACAACCACATGAAAATCAACGAACACGAAATTCATATTCCAATTTATTCAGCTTAGCTAAATGTCGTATCGCTGTTTACGATTCTTTGATGTCATTGAATCAGAAAGAAAAACCCATTCTCAGTGCGACCATAACGACTATACAAACAGTTGCGTCTATGCAAAATGGTTACTTTTCACGACTGTATCATATATTGATTACACAAGTAGTCCCAAAACGGCTAATTTTCCATACATGGTATCACCCCTTCCGAAGGTAAGTCCATCGCCCGCTGACTATTTTGGTAACTGAAAATTCTGTATTACCAAATATGGTAAAGACGAAAAGCTAGTGAGGCCGACCTTATTCACACACGAATTTTATCTGTCACACAAAACCTAAATACAGTATTACTATATTTAAAAAGGCTGTTGAGAAATTGATGGCCTACTTGTATTTTCCAAATTTGATCGGGACATCAAAGCTGCTGAGAAGGCCCAAAGTTATTATATTCGCTTAGTATTTGCGGAATAAAAAGAAAATTTATCATACAATTTACTAGTAAATTAAAAAGCGATGCTGTAAATTAGTGGCATCAAACACTACTTGCGTATCTTTGAGTTGAAGTCGAAAGATTTTGGTAGAAAGTGAGATACTGTATATGTTGACCTTAAGCTGTATATTTTTTTCAGTGTTAATTAATTACATGCTGATAAACTTGTAAACCTATTATTATTGATCAACGACAGATTACCTTAACCAGATGACAATGCAAACTTAAAGTTATCGCTTATTTGACGATTCGATCGTGCTTCGGAGACCACATATAATTCAATCACAAATAACGTGTAACATTAGTAATGTGAGGTTTTTTTTTTTTTTTACACAGCAGGTGAAAATGATTTGCGTGGTTAGAATTAAAGGTACAATGAGGCGCAGGAGAAATTAATGGATTGTATGTCTCGAAGAATATAAGCATGATAATAAAGGTTGAATAATCAGAGCAACCCTCCCCCCCTCCCCTCACCCATACTCCTGCTTGAATAACATATTAACTAAACTTACTAACAGCTCAGCATATAATGTAAAGTTTATTTACTTTGTTCAGACAACCTATTCTTAATTTAACATGATTGCTTATTTTCCGATAATACCAAAATCATTGTGGGTTACATAGTACGTATGGTCGATAGAGATTTTCGAAAATAAAGAGGTTTCATATGTTTTATTAGTAAAATTTCGTCTTGTACTACGTTTGTCAGGGGGGTGTACTTAGCCTTAGAAACATACTCATATATCCATGAATGCAATAGTAACTTAAGTGTAACAGCAGAGGCGTAAAAAAAATAACATAGACGTAAAACAATTAACATAAGTGTAACAACATAAACGTCAACATAAGCGTGAAAAAAAATATATATATACGTGTAACAACGAAAAAATAGTAATAAACGCTTTTCGCTCAGCGAAAGGAGTCAGATTATTGAACAAAAAAGAAAGTAAACGAAAGGTACAAAAAGAGCCTGTCATTTTATGCAGCAACTTGTGAGTTTCTAACAGTTTCACGACTAGTGGAAGTTCTCCACAAGAACTTCAATCCCGCGTTTAAGTCGGTACACAGACAAAATTATCTCGAGAAAGGATCATAGTGCGCACCGTTCCATTGATATTCCTTGTAAAGTAAGATGCCGATTTTTAAAATAGTTAGTCTGAAAGCAAATTACTTGATTGGGCTGAAATAAAGGAATTGACATTAACTTACTCTTTTCTTCCATGCGGTCATCACCGTGTATATCGTATAATCGGTAGATTTCTGGTGGTTCATCATTTTTTTCGTGTCAAGTCTTGAGTAATAAAAAATCAAAGTCCAAATATCGGACGAGCAAAACGAGACTGAAAGAATTGTCAGAAAAAATAAAGATTTGTTTAAGTGTGTGAAAGTGAAAATCCATCCAACTGATGTAATGATTAGTTGAGATGAAGTAAGTGAAACAACGACTGAAATTTTTGCTGAAGAACATAATTTTTTGAACTTGAAAAACTGATATTAAAGAGGACATACAACTCCAAGAAGAAATTTATGACATAAGTGAGGAAAACTAAGAATCGATAATTACTCCAGAATTTCCAACTAGTGAATCAGGAATAGAAAAATCTTATGAAGAAGAGAGAGACCTTAGAAGCGGAGATAATAAAAGAAGCAGAAAGAGATAAACAAAATTTAGTATATTAAACTAGTCATCATCAGAAACTGTTGTTGAAATAATTAATAAACCATCGCAGCTTCACGTTGTGAAGAATGTAAATAACTGACGAGTTTTTAAAGAACGCTGATTTAACTACTAACAATGGTTGGATGTCAAAAAACGAATGACAATACCCAAGCTATTGATGCAGTTAATCAAACACGAAAAGATAATAACGACGAAGATGCATTAATGTTAATTTTGACGCTACTCAGAGAAGTCCATAAACCCCATTCGGGTGAATAATCTTCCAGAGATTATTTCTGTACCCTTATTCTTTCTTTCAATCATAACAGTGAGCTTTTTTGGACCCAATGCAAAATGTATGATTATTAAACATATAACTTATCCATGGATTGTTGTCGAAGGCTTTAAAAATGTTAGAATCTGCTGATACGTAGTGTCATATTAAATTTACATATACATATTAACTTCCAGCAGCACATTTACAGTTATTATTATGCAGCTAGGTTTTCGTTCCAGCTCTTGTTTACGTCAGACGGACTGAATGGCAAAATCCGACTATAATAATAAGCATTTTGAAAGACGTTTTGAGGGTATGCATCAACACTCCAAGCATCTGTTAGATTATCCTCTGCTTTCATAAATTGGTTTGAGATCTCATTTGGCAAGGGATTATCACATAGATCACAAATCCACTGCCCCAAAATTTCATTTAGCTCGGCAGCAGATGGTCTTAATTCTGGGTCAGCACTCCAACATCTTTTCATAAGAGTTTCATAGACAACAGGCATGCCATCTATATGATATGGTCGTAAGCCCTTACAAATCTCAATAGCAAGATTTAAATCATGAGCTCTATCGGCAAATGGTCTATACCCTGATGCAAGTTCCCACATAATGATACCAAATGCATAGATGTCTGCTTCTTGTGTGCAAGGTGCACCCTGCAGAACTTCGGGTGCAATATATGGAAGAACACCATAAATATGATCATTGGTTGTCTTTTCCACTGGTCCACAGAGACCTAGATCTGCAATTCGCGCGTCTGTTGACACGGACTCGTCTTCTACCAATAGGTTTCCTCCATGCAAATCCTTATGTACCAGATTGCGTTTGTGCACGTCATCCAATCCTCCTGCTATTCCCCATAACATATCAATTTTTTCCTTCCAGTTCAAATCACCTTTGATGGTTTCTAAGTATTTATGCAAATCACCATTCTGATAATAACGCATGACGATCATATAAGCACCAGTGGGATCTCTAGTAAAACCAATAGTGTCGGCAACACTATGGCTTTGAAGAGCTTTATAATGAAGTTTCACCTGTAAATTTTTGACATTGTTAGTCATGTCTGAAAGTAGGGAGTCCTACAATTTAGAAAATTAAGAAAGTATAATTCACTTGTTGGATAAAGTAGTCGCTAAGCTTCTGCGAGTTGTCTAGCCTTTTAAGAGCAACCTTCATCGGGCCATTCCGCAGCCATTCTTGACTTCCTTCATCCCAAAGTTCTCTAGGACCTTCAAGCCAGATAGCAGAATAAACGGTACTAAATCCTCCTCTGGCTTCTTCCTGGATTAAAGAAAAATCCAAAAATTCAATGTACAGTAAATAATCCCCGCACTGACGAGCCCCTAGTTGAGTCTCTTTGATCAGAAGGTTCAACTGTATGTTTCCGCTAGTCCATGAAGAATTTTCCTCAAAGTATTGACTCTCACAGTGTTGACACCATGCAAAGTTAGTCCTTGGTAGGAAGCAATCAAGACATGTGCCTTTATCTATGGTTGGCAATTCTTCAGACGTGCTTGGATCTTGCTCGTTTGCATTTGCATTATTACTATACGCATTGGCCTGTAAATCATACTTAAGTTAGTCAGATCTGCCAAAAATATACCAGGATGGTGGTGAATTCGACATGACCCGCTGAAAAAAGGTAAATTCAAGCCAAGAGTTAAGAATATCGAAATAATAAGATTTTGGCCTCCTACACAGGCTCTTTACATAGCCGTTAGGACTATATCTAAGTACGATACAAATTTTACCACTAAAACACAGTAAACCCCCTTTACTTTTGAAAATTTCTATTGTCCATACGCACGATATTCATTCCTGTTATCGCTCAAATATTAAGCTGCAATTTTCTCAAGTGCTACACAAAATTTTTTGTACTTATATGTGCTACCCCCGGAGTACATTATTAAAGCTCCATAAAATTCATTATTAAACAGAGAGAATTTTGTTACTTAAATTGTTTCAACACTTTATTTTGATATAGCTCAAGGGAAAAAATAAATTAGAGGCTTATAATACGCCTATGTTCTATCCTTGATTTTTAGCCTGTAAATAGTTTAGCGGGAGAAATAATCAATACGAAACTTTCTTATGATTATTAAACAATCAGTCTATTTTTATATACCTGTAAGTCATGGCCAAATCGCCACCATCTGATTTCCATAGAAGATTTCTAACTGTAGACAGGGTCATAGTCGCCTGCAAAGGCTAGTATGAGAAAAGTAATCCGATTAGATTCTGTAGAGCTAATTGTTTTTTAAAACAAACTCTTGCATACTTGATCATTGCAAAGCAATTCTAGCCACATTTCAGGCCTTCTCGAGGAAGCACGGCGTTTTTGCGCTTCGGTATCGCTGTCCTGTTCGTCAGATATAGCAGCAGACTGTGCATCCTGAGAATCAGCAGCCGAAAGCTCCAACTTCTCTACTACGTAGCCAAGCACTTTACGGATTCTGAGCATCCGAGGAGCTGTTAATCTAGTATTACTACGTTGTTACAAGGTGTGGATTATAGATGAGATAAAATAGATGGGATAAAATAGATGAGATAAAAGAATACTTAATACGAAAGTAATCATTTGCATATTCTCTACGTCCACTTACCCAGTCGGCAATTCGTTAAGATTTGACCCTTCGTGTGGTTTGAGTACAAAACTGACCTTTGGCTGTTCTTTAACGAGCACTTTATTCTATAATGTATTGATTTATTGTTATCAATTTGTGCCTTCCTGTGAAAGTCGAAAAATCTCTCACCCCGTGCGAATTTTGGCAAGAGTCAATCAACCGGAAAATCATTTAACCTTCACATACCTTAATTAAAAACTCTAATAACCACAAAGGAGCCTTTCCTTCTATGAGTTCTGCATCATTTCCAAGTGTCCCAACTGTACCTCGGTATATAACAACACTTGTCGAGGCTTCTGACGAGTCTTCTGAAATAATGACTTTTGTATGAGGTGGAATATTTATGGTTGGGGTTTCCTGAGAATCTATTCGAGCGAATGGTGGTTGGACAATATAATGTAGTTGTCTTATTGGTTGGCTAATATCAGGAGAAGCAGTTGGAGATGGCGTATTAGGTTTAACTGTTGGATCACTTTTGGAAGTTAGAGAGTCGCTCTATGAAGCAAATAGATGAATTGTTAATAAGACGATATACATGAAAACGGGCTATCTGTAATGAAAGAATCCGAAAAACTGAGGAAAGAGCAAATAGATAGTAATGCCCAAAATGAGTAAGGGACGTGAAATTAAAATCTCTCAGCAGATAAGATGTTAGTATTTAATTGTGATTTTTTAATGCTTACTTTTGTCTCCTCCCCCTCCTCCCCCTCCTCCCCATCATCATCATCTTCTTCAGTTTTCGGAGGTTCTTCGTTATCTTGATCACGATGCACTAGCTTCTTATCTATTACTCTGGAATTGGGATAATCTTTGGGTTGTTCTAGATAGTTTAAAGTTTCAGCCTTAGGGTCCGCATTTGGCGAACGTGTTTTCCTGTTACCAATACTTCTGAATATAGACGTCACAAACGAACTGGATGATCCGGTATTATTTGAGCCTTGATTAACCAATGCTGGCGGAGGTAACTGAATTTTTGTTTGTGGAGTTGTTACCACATTAGTATTATTGTTTTTCTTTTCAGACGTGCTTGCTCCAGACTGTGTTAGCAGCGTAGACGGACTAGTAGGCGTTGATGGTTTATTATGTAATTCGGAAAAATAGTCTTGCGTTGGTCCTGCAGATGCTGGAGCTGTAAAGGGACCAGCCGCGAATGTAGCTAATGACTTTGTCGGAGAATTAGGCATTGCCGCCGCTGTGGGAGATGCGATTGGAGATTGAGTACTGGTTGGAGACTTTGGCGATAGGATATCAATGCCCCTTTGATAAGGTTTTTGTGTTGGACGATCGTTTAAATGTTCAGCTTGCATCGTTGCCGGTGGGAATGAAATGTGATGCGGTGGTGTGGCTCGTGTTGGAGATTGCGGTAAGGCCTCTTGGGTGTATTTATGAATATCATTGAGTGATTGCTGTCTTTGGACGCTCTGTTGTTGCTGTTCCGCGAATGCTCGGCTCTCCTCGTACGCTTTTATTTCAGCCTGTGTAAATTCTTCGAATAGATATCGCAATACCCACTTACCCAGATTGACTTGAAGAAAATAAACTATTAATTCCCGTGGTGATAATAACTGACGGCTAGAACTATTTCTAGTTACCTCTGTAATCTTCGCGGAGTTCATAGTCTTCTGGAGGTGGTTCTATTTCATCTGCATATACCTCAGCATCAAAGCACTGGTACTCGTCTAGATGTATTGTCAGTGCCTTCAATGAAAATCATGTTAATGATGTTGCTGTATGTAAACGTATCATTTAAAATAAGACAACGTCTACAAATATACTCACACCAATTCTAGTGTCTATGGCAGCCCACGTGGGTATTGACTCTATTGTGTTTATTTCCTGGTAAACTTCTTCTAAATCACGCTTACCGAACGTCTTCAATTTAACACACTAATAAAGCGATATATAATGGTTTAATAAAGTGATTC
Organism: Paraglomus brasilianum; assembly: GCA_910592345.1. Taxonomy (NCBI): domain Eukaryota; kingdom Fungi; phylum Glomeromycota; class Glomeromycetes; order Paraglomerales; family Paraglomeraceae; genus Paraglomus; species Paraglomus brasilianum. Next base: position 7,807 of record CAJVPI010000611.1, read on the forward strand.
AATAGAAATCTTCAAATTTTGTCTAAATTCCCTTGCCTGAATAATATCCCAGAGTGCGACTTCTCCAGCAGTATCGACTGTTAACACATGTCTTCTGTTGTTCAAAGAACAATGCTTTGTTAGACCGCGTTGACCTAGGGAATAAACGATAAATTGTGCGTCTACTATGAAAAATTGTTTCTCGCAATAATCGAATTTCCCGTCGTGGCATACCTTGAATTGTAGTGTCGGGTGCATCTCTGATGGGAATAGGGTCATCTAAATCGCCATCATCGAATGCAGAATTATCGTGCACATTCATGGAATTAATTGTCGCAGCATCAGAATCGACTGCTCCACCACTATATGATAGGCTTGAGTACGACAATTTAATCAACGCAGAAGACGAAACTGGTGAAATAGGAGATGAAGGAGATGTGGGTGGTGAAGAAGATGCACTTGCAAACGCTTTGGCTCTACGACGTGAGCGGCTGGGAACGTCTAACTGAATATAAATCGAAAACCAATCAGTCATTAAAAATAAAGATATTTTCGAATGGATATGATTACAATAAAACGTACCCATCTGTTGATGGTTGATTTGGCAGTCGCTGTCCATATAAATTCATTGTCAAGTGCCACAATCTTATAATAGATAAAAGTTAAGTATATACGCATGACATTTAAACATGTTAAATATTCGGCGTGAGGAGCTTACTTTCATTACTCCAGTCGACTCTCTTGATATTGCAATACATTCCCCATCTCCACTGTAGTCGGTTCTCGTAACCAAACCGTCCTTACTGCCAGTATAAAAAGTCTCCAGTCTCGGATGGTCAGAGTACAAGGTCCATACCGAGTCTGAGTGAATTGTGAATGTGTTGACACAACGTTGAGCAGATAATGACCATAATTTAATGGTCGTATCGGAAGATCCAGATAGTATCTACACGAAAAGATATGTATACACGCCTTGGTAATAGCTTCAGATGGGCTCGCGCCGCGAACAATCAAAACTTACCAAGTCTCCATCATCGCTGACTAGCACGGCTCTTATATTGTCTGTATGGCCAGTAAATTTCATTATCTGTTTACTTGACCGCGGATCCCATACACGGATTATCTAGATAACCAGCACAAATTAGAACAGTCTTTATTGGTAAAAAAAACACAAGAGTTGTCCAGACCTTCTCTGGTGATCCAGACACAATAACAGTTCCAGATGGATTGCAAGCAAGTGCATAAATAGACGATTTGGGAGATGTCTCGGGGATTAAGGCTATTTCGTAAAATAGGTAATGGCTTTAAAATACGATTATATTATTTCAGTAGTAAATGCGTGAACACCAATTTACCTCTGGGGTTCATATCTGTTAAATCCAAAGACGTAATAGGTGAAGACGGTCGACATTCGTTAATATCCCAAATGGCTATTTTCCTATCAAATCCACCGCTTGCCACCCAACAAGGTCCGGGAGCATATGCAAGCGCTTTGATGTAGTCAGAATGATTTCCAATCGTAATAGACTTGCTAGATTTGTGTGGATGCCATAATTGTAGTGTCCTATCAGATGAGGCAGAGATGACTATTTCATGCCTTGCCATGAAATCATTGTAAAAATATTATTAATAAAGAACGTCGATTTTTCAACGGGTTGAATTGAGAAAGAAGACATACGAGTTTCATTCCCATGACATAACACAATATCATTGACCCAATCTGTATGGCTCTGATACTCTTGCCGAAATGTAGTAGGAATTGACGGAGTCAAGCTATCACTATCGACCTCCCAGCTCTCATTCTCATTCTCATCCTCGTCAACATTCTTGTCCACCAATCCATTGGCGGTTGACGAAGTTACTTTCTTTTGTTGTCTAAATGGTAAATGTAAATCCCAAGAATAAATGAGACCGTCTCTTCCAGCAGTGTAAAGTATTCCTTCTGGTCGCCCAGTGTTGGGATTTACTGTTGTTGTATCAAGTGCTAAGGAATTTGCACCCAAAAAATGACCTTGTTCCTTATTATCGTGTGATATCACATAAGATACTCGACGTCGAGGCCCTCGCCTCATTTTAAAATATACTCAAAGTGATCTATTTTGACGAAAGAGTTCAAATTTAAATAGGTTTAGACACATTGCAATTGATTGGGCAGGACAATTTTTGCGTTCCGTTTCAATTTTCTTAAAATAACCGTCTTAATATAATCTTATTTATGATCTACACGATCATATGCAAATAACGTATTTCTTGATTTGGCGCTAACCAATGCTAGAGTTTTGAATGAAGCATTCGCTCGAGTTTGGAAGACTCGCTAGCTTAGAGTAGGGTATATGATTTAGTTTTGAGAGTGTCTTATAAAATGGGAAAGCAGTTATTTAATAATAATAATAATAATAATGTAACCAACCCCACATAAGCACGCCTACAAAAATCATACTTGTCTGCGCGCGGTCCAACAATAAATAGATTGGCCTATTTGTTCAAATCATTGTTACTTTAAATGTGTCACTGTCTTTGCTAGGTAATAGACATTGTAAGTAAAATGTGTATGACAAACGTTTCGATTATACTTTTTGTAAGAGTGCATTACTGTATATCGTTCGAATTACCCGTATATAGTATGCAAAACTTCTGCAAGACATTTGTTGTGTCTTAATATTAACTATTAATTCCTTACAACCATTTACATCCCCATAATGAAGTTGCATAGAGAAGCCCCATTTATCCAATTTTTTAAATTTTTGACAAATATTTCAGGAAAGTGTTCTCTCTCCTCTCGCTATTCAGCAATGTACATAGCAGCTGATTTCTTTTAATCATCATGTGGACGTTGCATGCTGAACGTGAAACATGACCTCAAATTTTATGCTCTTATTGTGCATCAAAATAATGGTCAAAAACTTGCGAAAGAAATAGGCTGTATGAAGCAACGCCATTGTTAGACGGTCTCCGATAAAAATCGAGCCTGTGGAATATGATCATCTGTGTGCGAAAACGCACAACGCAAAACATCATGAATATCACCACGTTCCAGTTGTGATGCTCGGTCGTTATTATTATTTTGTCTGGCTGTTCAACAACACGTGATTTAAATCGAAAGATCCTTGGATAATCACATGCACCAGAATTATCTAAAAATGTCGTCAATCTCCCGATGTGCACAATAACTGAAGCAACGAAATGTCTAACCAAGATGATGACGTGCAATACGAAACAGGTTCCGAGCGAGCACTTAGGAAAATGAAGGAGGAACCACTGGTTCCCGCAGGTTGATTTACCGTTCGCTATTTCAATCTCTTTAATCAATTCCTCTAATATCTATAATATTATAATGATATAGGAATCTTTGTAACTACTTTCGCAATTGTTGCAGCAGCAATCAACTTGCACAGAGGAAATTCCGCCATGTTTCAAAAAATGTTGAGACTACGTGTGGCTGCGCAAGGATTTACTGTGGCTGTTCTTCTTGGGGGGGGGGGCCTAATGTATCAACATAAACGAAAAACCTAAGCCGTGACGACAGAAGCAGGAGAGCAAGTATGAAGGAAATGGAAGTTGGAATTGCTGTTTTGAGCTACGCTTTACTGTCTATTAAGTAAGAATAGCTAGCGCACACATGTAATACCATCATTACATTCCGATTTTTATACATCGGATACGACAAAATTCATTAAAAGTTGTAATTGGTGCACTCTTTGGGTTGACAATATTGAAAAGCAAACCCCGTATATCAGGAGTTGTTAGACTTCAACCTAATTCAGATCGTTGAGGTCTAAAAATTTTCGGTATCTTTTACTATTACCTTCCATTCTTGGGTTTGTTTTCTTGGCAGCGATAAGCTCAGTTACATACTAAGACAAGGATTAACTAATTACCAATCACGACTGCAATTTTGAACCGAGGAATTGAATGTAATTATTGAAAGTTCAGAAAACTGGTAAAGGCGATAAGTTTATCTAGTAGTTACCTTCTGGCAATTGAAAAGAAGTTTGTTATTGCTTGTTGGTTTCATGAAGGAGTTACGTTCTTCATTTACTGAGCGCTTGATAAATATCTGCCAAATTACCAAAACCCAAAGTAACAAGTAATTATGTGCGGCTAACTACTTTTCCAGCAATCAAGAATATTATAAACGATGGATTCCAGCATTATCACCCGTTGCGCGTCAGCAAAATGGCACAAGATTAGGAAACTTTAGCAACATCGATAGCGCTACTGTAACAAATCAATTACTTGATAACATTTAAAAGGGAACTATTGTATGAGGTTCCCTCAATTATTCGAATAGTTTGTGTTTACTAAATCACGACCTCGGTCATATTCCCGAGCTCGACGGTTAATACGTAAATAAGCAATTGCATTCTATCAATATGCAAAAAGCGCAATTTTTTGAATTTTGAATTAGTTGATCATTCTCATAATATTAATTAAAAAAAAAAAAAAAGGCTGGCTCGCTTGCAAACTGTTGATTTGAGTTTCCATGCAAGAATAAACTTTGTGATATGGTAAACCAGAACTTTATAGAGTTTTAAGTCCATTTGGTGAGCAAAACGTTTGGCAGACATTGCATATTAATATAGGCTAATCCATTTCTTTGGTCACTCTGGTGCAAATATAAAATATGTAATTTTTAAATTTTTGTCTGAGATCTTCATTAATCGAAAGAAGGACGACCTTGCTAAGTAATTTGCATTATTAGGGCATAATGCAACAAAACCACTTCACGCGTATCATTAACAAGTATGTGAATTTCATGAGCATTGGATTCTTGGTTCGTGGGATTAACGACGAAAATTGATTTGCATGTTCAAAGAATTCATGCATTTACCATTAACAAATATGTGAATTTGGATTCTTGGTTTTGGTGATTAATGACGAAAATTGATTTTGCGTCTTTGAAGAATCAAGCCAGCCGTTCATGCATATTCAAATCGTACTTAATATTCTCTGTCAATTTTTTGCATCCCACGTTGGCAACAGTTACCATTAACCAGTATGTAAATTTCATGAGCATTGGATTCTTGGTTGGTGGGTAGTGATGATTAACGACGAAATTGATTTCGCGTATTTGAAGAATCAAATCTGCAAATTATAGATTCGCCAATTACTAGTACTGAGTTGGAACATTATTAGTAGGGAAGACATGTCTGAGCCAGTTAAACAAGTGATCATATTAATCGGTACAACCAAAAACTTAGTCATTTGACGTTCACACAACAAACATGCACATATCAATTAACATTCAAATTTTTATTAAGATTTATTACAAAAAAAAAAACAAAAAAACTATATACAAAAGAACACCCAACTACTCTTCTATTCCTCCTTCTATAGATGTGGGGGCCGCCGTGGGCGGGAGCAATAACATGGGTGCCAGGGGCACTGTCGATGTCGTTGTGTTAATGACATCGATGTGGGTGCCGGGGGCACTGATGTTGTTGATGATGATGCTGATATAGACGCATGGGCCGGGAACAATCTGGGTGTCGTGGGCACTGTTGTTGTTGTTGATATAGACGTGGGGGTGCCGTGGGCACTGTTGTTGTTGCTGATATAGACGTGGGGGGTGCCCGTGGGCACTGTTATTGATAATGGGACCGAGTATCCTGTTCATATAATTATAGTTAAAAGGCTGTGCTGTCAGTCAAAACAAACGACATATAAACAGTGTTGAAATGAACCTTGTATGATATCTAAGAAATAGATAATCTCCTCCTTATCATATACAAAGTCGCCCAGACGAGCACTTAAGGGGTCGTCTGAGCAGACTAAAAACTCCCCCCGAGCACTATAAACGACAATCTTCTTGCATCGGTATGGGGGGTCGTCGCGCCTGACGCGGAGCAGAAGTTCCTCAAACGTTATGTGAACGGCGACTGGTGATACGCTGTAGCACTTTGTTATCCGCCCGCTGAATCCAGGGATTTTCGTCCACGTTCGCACCCGCAACTTCACCGTATAATCTTCTCGTTTCGTGATGGACATTTATGAATATTAATATTAATGTAATGTTAGTGGGTGGGTGGGTTATATGCTACGCGTATTGCTCTCTTTTCGCTATTCCGCGGTTGAGAGAGGGAAAAAAAAGGGGTGGTTAGAAGAAATATCATCTCGAAATGGTAGTACTGGCAATAATCGGGAATTTACCTGCAACCTGCCAGGTCGTGCAGGCTCAAATATTATCCCTTCATTGGACACTCAGATGGCTTCTCCTCCATAAATAAAAATATTATGGACTGACCTGGCAGGTAAATTCCTGAGAATGTACTGGCATACGTGGTAAAATTCGGAATGTTTTCTAGTAGTAAATTTTCTTTCAGCGCTGTAACATATAACATTATTGTTATCTGTAAGCCATACTAATAATACTTAAGCTGATTAACAGATCTTGTATTAATATCATATATTGGAGTGAAAACGGAAACTTTGAGCTGGGGACTATTGACTAGTGTACCCATATTATTAAGAATACGAGATCCTGATCCTGATTATCAATCACTGTATTTAAATCAGGTTGTGTGCATCACGCCATGCTCAATAACCACTTGCATGCTGGGATAATTGACCGTCTGAGTTTTGGACAAATCGGTATGTGCGAATTCTGTTCAGAAAGAACGGTACAGGTACCACGGGACATGCAGAAAACAGATGGGTAAACAATAAATATAAAATGTAAATATTTAGAAATGGTGATACAACCAAATATAGGAATTGGTAATGCCACTATGCAAATAGTCTACATCTTGTGTTTCTCTATCAATAAATCGACCACTTGATAAGTCGCTTTTGGCTTAAGATTTCTTCACTGTTTAAAAAAAATTCACGCATCGCGATGAGTCGGTCTCACATGCAAGTGTAAGACGCCAATTTAAACCGGTTGGTTGTATGATCGTTAAATATACTAAGCGAGAATTGTACAATCGAACACTAATATGTCATTAGACTTATACGATAACGCCTCCGCTTGCCGAGTTAATCCCTTATCTTGTTTGTTTGTTACTCACAGTGGCTGCTGTCGTATCGTAAATATGGCAAGAGAATCTGAAACTCAAAATTCCTACGCGCAGAATAGGAGGTTTACTTACCGATAGCTCAAGCAATGAGTGTAATTTTCTTTACAACCTCTGACTTGCAGTTATTTCGAGCAGTATAACAGTCAAGTTACTGAATAAACTTTAAAACTAAATCTACTGTCCTTGAAGTAAATAATTGAGGGTTCTACGTAACGTTCTATAGTATAGACATTACGCTAACTTCTGTAAGCTGGCTTATTTAACCTCCTAAGCAATAGACACTTCCATTCAACAACAGCAATAGAACTAATATTAAAACAGCAACTAAATTTGACGCGTCTATTTAAGAAATTTCTTATACTCATCCTAGTGAAGAGGTTATTTTAATAGCAGGCGATAAATTTAATTAATTCACTACGAAATTGTAATATTTTATTTAATATAACTTATTAACGTTGAATAAGCCTATGTTATTAGGTTATTACAACCCAACGTCTAGTAGGTCATGTTGTTACGTACAGTATTTGCGCTATTGACCTACCTAGAAGTACGAGCGCGTAGTATTGTTGGTTTTTTTGCGGGAACATGGTATTTAAACGCATTTACCTATGATGGGATGTATAAATGGTACAAAATATATATTTACAGTTATTATCCCATTACTGAGATCAGTTATTGTCCTACTAATTTCTATTATGTCATCGAAAGAGAATGTAGTCGTTGCAAGCTAATTGAAACTTTTCGCGGAACATAAGCTGTTACGCTTTAAGTAATATTGTTTCCATTTTGTTTTCTATTTTAGCGTCAAATATGTGAACAGTTGCCAAGTTGTTTAAACCTTTTAATTCCAATACTGCAATAGTAATAGTCGCCTTCTTAAAAGTATAGTGACCAGCGAGACTGAGGCTTAAGTTCAGATTAACGGCGTCTTCAGATTAACGAGTTTTGTTCTCAATAATCCGAACTTGCTATTACTATTGAATTCAATAATAATTCGTTTACAACTTGAGTCTTTATTATTATTTAGTTACTATTATCACAACGCGAAAAATGTCAATATTAATATGTAATTGTTGCTTACTTTGAATTTCAAGTACTTTAACCATTCGGTGTAACTCTTTGAGATGATGTCGAATTTTTGTTGCATATTCTTGTCTAATAATCTTATCGATGCTTTCATTGGCTAATGCAAGCGAAACTGGTTTTCTGGTTTTCAATGCCTGTGACAATTTTTCTTTTGTCGTTTTGGCTTAGGGTTCATGATCAAAATGAATTCAAAGAGAGAGTTAAATTTTATAAGATGATGAGATTCCAAACTCGCGGATTAACGCAAAAAATCTTCACGAGTATTACCGTTACACTACACTAATACTAACTAGTACAATCTGATCACACAATTACACAAAGATTATCTATTAAGACCCGCTTAGCAATAAGGTCTTATTACAACTTGAAACTCTGTAAGCAATGGATAACTTTATTGATTTGCCTTCGAGTCTCTCAGCTGATTACGAGAAACTGTATGAAAGTGGCAGATATACAGATATTTCAATCCATGTTGGAAAGGAGCCAAATAGCAAAATTTTTTTCGCTCATATGGTGGTATTATGTACAAGAAGCAAATTCCTTGAGAATAACTTAACCGAGAATACAGAGGCGCCCGATGCGATTCAAAGGGCTGCCATAACCATCGAAGATATGTCTCCTGACATTTTCGAAATATTGCTCAGGTAAAATTCACGAGACATGTGTACAAGTTGTATTATATATTATAATGTCAATGTTAATACTCATTGCATACTCGACGATTGATTACAGATATATTTACACGGGGCGAATGTCTTACGATTTGTGCAAGAATGCAGGTTGGATTAGCCTTTTGGATGGAGCTAGCAAGTTTGAACTAGTTGATCTCCTCACTGCAATTGAAACTTATTTGATTGATAAACAAAATGAATGGATTCAACAGAACATTCTTACAGTTCACAAGTATGCTGCATCTACAGTCTCTTTGAACAAACTTCTGGCATACTGTAATCAATTTATGGTTTCCCACCTGGATATTATCTTTAAATCGAATAATCTTGCAACCTTACCAAAGGAGACTTTGGTCACTCTTCTTAAAAGTGATGAGCTAAGCATGGATGAAGGTGATATTTGGATGTCAGTCATACAATGGGCCACTAAACAAGTGCCTGAACTAGAGCTTGGAAATGATCCAAATGACTGGTCATCTAATGACACTAACACAATTAGAGATATTATTGCTGATTGTATTCCCTACATAAGATTTTTCAATATCTCCCCTAAACAGGTTATTCTGTATGAGGATTTATTACCAAAGAAGCTACGTCATGATATACTGAATTATCATACTGACAAAGATTATAAACCAAACACTCAGAAGTTACCACCAAGAACAGGGAAAGGATGCAAATTACCATCAAAAGCAGGACAAGGATATGGTATTGATTCAGTTATCATTAGCAACAAGCAAGCAGAATGGATCTCATCAAAGATTGTGGAATCGACAAGGCGACTGCAAGAGAATCAAGGGGTATCTATTACTATTAAGCAAAATGATGTTTATAAGCTTACCCTGCTTTATAGACGAAGCAGAGATGGTGGTGAAGTTGCAAAATTTAGAGAATTGTGTAATAACAAAGGACCTACAATTGCTCTTGGGAAAGTGTTGGGTACTAAAGAAATACTTGGTGGATATAACCCATTTTCATGGGGTACAGAAGACAATATAAATAATGTTGTTTCAACTAATGAAAATTTTATATTTTCATTTGACACTAACACAGATATGGGTCTAGTAAGTTTTGTTTGTAATTCCAAAAGAGCCATTTATGATTATAAAGATTGTTTCCCTTATTTTGGAAGTGATTTATATTTTGGTGGTGACAGGACATATACATACTGGTGGGGTAATTATAATAGTAGTAAACCTTTTGCAAGAAAAAATTTCTACCAATTTCCAATAAGATGTTCATCAGATCGTTTTGAATGGGTTGATTGGGAGGTGTTTTTGGTTTCAAACCTTTGATTTAAATTTAGGCATTTGAGGGGATTTTTTCGTATCTATTTAAACTAAATATAAATATTAATTCGTAACACTTCATAATAATAATTGCGAACTATTCTTGCCATCACTCATGTATGTGCTTGTATTTAACAATGATTCGTTACCAATATTTACTATTCGACATCAATCTTGTTTGGACGAATTTCACAATCGCATTTCTTAAATTTTGAGAGGCAAGTATACGTGTACTTCGTATATGCACGTTGTATCTTATTCGCTTTCTTTGTGTCTGAAGTATTGACTTTCCGTATGCACGTCGAGTATTCTTTCGACAGTAACTGCAAGTAATTCTGAAGTACAGTATTCAGCTATTGGCTAAAACATTCATGCGAATATCATATTTATCCCATGACCGAACAGACACTTTCTCAACGCGTCGGTCAGTTAAGCGAAGTATTGATATTTCATATGTATCAATCGCCGCACCCTCGATAATCACGTGTCCGTCTTTCTTTTCGTTATCACTTTACCACTTTTTGTTGCTCAGCAATAAAGTCTTGCCACGAATTGAACATGAATAATTGACTTGCCTTCAGGTCTTTTTATGAAAGTGGCAGATATACAAATATTTTAATTTACGTGGAACAAGAAGCAAACAACAAAATCTTTCTCGCTCATATCAGCGTTTTTTTCGCGAGGTGCTGCATCCCCCTCACCGCGACAATAAGGCCCTGTAGTGTCAATGCTTAGTATGAGGCCACCGACTTAACATACTATTCAATTATCTATTTGCGATATCTCCAAGAGCGGATATAATTACTAATTATTATTTAAAGAATAATTTTTCTTCTGCTATATTTTTACTATTGCAAGATGAATGTATTGAATTTCCCACTGTGCTTACTACGAATCTAAAATATTGATGGCAGCAAGCTTTAGTAATTATCACCGAAGGAGAAATAAAATTATTCTGTTCTCGTTAATATTAAACAGCCAAAACAATAGGGTTAAACGATATATCTAACGGAAACCTTGATGAAGCGAATTTCCATAAATAGTTGCTATCGATAAAGCTTAGAAAGCTGTATTAAAGCAAATATAATGATAACAAATACATGGGAAAGAAGCTATGAATCTGGGTTGGCTCATGACCATTCTTCCACGAAACAAAGTTTAGTTTGTTGTTGTTTGCGCTTTTCAAAATACAACTGTTCCTCGGAACGATCAGGATTGGTCAATTGGACGTTGTAATCCAACTCTAGTGTTGGCACACTCAATCGTTGATTTGGCTTCTTTGCCTAGTTAAATTTACCGTGCGTCTATGATTCAGTTCGTTTTATGCCAGCAGGTAGCGGTACAAACAGACTTCTAATTCATTTCTGATTTCTAGAATACGAGTGATCAAGTTACGCTGTTAGCCTGGAATGGCATCCGGAATAATCGAGAAAACCATGATAATATATACTTTTATAACCGTCGAGCAGTCAGCTAGTATTCCTGCAGACTTGCCTATTGCTTGAATGCACCATTCGATATCAAATGTGATCAGAGTGCTAAACAACTACTTTAGAATCAGTTTATCGGTTATTATTATTTTCACAAAACCGTTTAAGAAACATTGTTCGCGTTACTATTAGAAACCGGCCCGCGATAAGCGTAAACAGTAGGTAACAAAGGCTGACATGATCAAAAGACTAGAGTAATACAGGGTGCAAGTTATATATTACATCCAGCTGAATATTGAAAAAGCCAATCGCAACTATGCATAACTTATGACTCCTATACATACAATGATATCATTAACTTTAGTGGTTCAAGTTCAAGACGTTCCATACGACCTTTTGCAAGCGGATACACTGTATTTGAGCCGAACGATTTTGCTGTTCTTGCTTCTTCCACTGGTTGTGCCGAGGTTTAACCTTTTTAAGGGAGGTTTCCAAATTTGAATGTAGATGATACATAGACACGAGAAATTAAAAATGTGGAACACTTTGATTGTTCTTTGTCTACTACTACTAATTCATTCTCTGGAAAAAATGCCCAATTACAGTGATTTGTGCGTATATAAACTATTAGTCAACATTGTAAAATGCAATCTGTCTTTCGTCATTGTCGCGAATCATAGTTCACGTGAAGTATTTGCACACGCGCGGGGAGATTGTGAGACAACGGGAATATAAATGATGTTCGCATCATCACTGATATCTCTTACTTCTCTCTGACTTTGGTACAAGCCTTACAAATAACTTTTCCTTGCTCAATACATGACTGCTATTTGAATTTAGATATCATCAAAATCTGACGTCGAAAATTCATCGTATTCAACCGCGTTACGTGTCCGATTATTTCACCAGCGTGTGACCTTCCGCGCAGCGATAAACCATGAAAACTGAAACAGAGAGACACAAAACTCAAACCTTTAGTTCAAAACAATGGACCGAGGGGGACGACCAAATCCTCTTAAACGCCCTTGCTCGTCATAGTGACAACTGGGAACTCATAGCCAAGCGGTATTTCCCAAGAGTACGCACCCCTGCTGACCTAATAAGCAGATATGATTGGCTTCTCGCTCTTGACATAGCCGCAGACGCCCCCCCTTCGGGCGCTAAGTGGACCGAGAAAGAAATGCAAGCACTTTGTGCTGCTGTACAAATACATGGTACAAACTGGAACTACATTACAAACAATATATTCCGAGCTCGTCGGACTGAGAACGCTTTACGTTATAAATGGTCCGAACTTTCTTCCGATAAATCGTTGAAAAACCCGGACGAATGGACCGAAGAGGAGATCAAAACACTTCTAGTGGCGGTCAGTAGAGTCGGCACAGATTGGGATTTAATATTACGCGAGTATTTTCATTCAACACGAGATCGACATTCCGTGGCGAAAAAATGGAATTATATTTTGTGGAAACGTAAGGTAAATCTCCATGGCCTTGATATCAATTCGTTGCCGCCATCTAAAGGTAAAGCCATTGCACGGAGGCTACTCGAGCGTCTTGGCTATAAAGACAAACAAAAGAAGAAGACTGCAGGGGCAGACAAGTCGAAGGTGACTAAACCATCAGTGAAGCCTTCTGTTTCGGCGAGATGGACAGACAGCGATATCAAGAAACTTCGTGCGGCAGTCACAAAATATGGGACAGTCTGGGACGCAATCGTCCACGAATGCTTTCCGCACAGAACCCCCGAAGCAGTCCGAAAAAGATGGAATATGGTATGCAGTGAACGAAAAAAGGTTAAGGCTGATACGGCCAGCAAATCAAGATCTGCTTCCCTGAGAGTGACTAGACATTCTTGGAAACCAGCTGATATCAGAAAATTACGTGCAGCCGTGGCGAAACACGGTGAAAATGAGTGGCAACTTGTTTCAACAAAATATTTTAACTCTCTGCGAAGTCCAGAGGCGGCTAAGCGCAAGTGGCGCGAAATTATGCAAACGAATGTAGAGCTTAGCGATTCTTCAGAGAGTAGTGTACAGTACCCATCCAGTGATGACGACACCTCTTCCGACTTCTCGATCTCTTCGCAGAGACCCTGGACGGAAGCAGACAGTGAGATACTTCGCATCGGGGTTACTTATGTCGGCACGGATTGGAAGCGCCTTGCTCACGACTTCTTTTACAACAAAAAGGCACCTAACATCCTTAGTCGTCGATGGAACCTGATTAAGAATAGGTTTCCAAAGAAATTAAACAAGGCTGTCCAGACTGATCCAACTGGTCGTCGAATAGGTTCCATCTCATCCGAACAGTCCAAGTCTGTCAGTCGTTGGAGGCCTTGGACAGAAGATGACATAAGGAACTTATACATAGGGATCCGCGAATATGGATCTGACTGGCAAAAGATCGCGGACAAAATTTTTCGAAAGTCGAGAACTGCTGGTGCTCTCTATTGCAAATGGACTTCTCTTGAAAACCCGACTCCTACAAAAAAGGTCAAGTCAATAACAAAGAAGAAGATAAGCAAGAAGAACATGGTAAAGAAGACAGCTGACCGATCATTGCTGAAAAAGCCCTCAATTGTGGAAGATCTATGGACGGATATGGAACTAGTAAAGTTGAGAGAAGGTTTCCAGAATTTTAGGGATGACTGGAATACTATTGCCAAAAAAATCTTTCAAGGAACGCGATCACCCGAAACTCTGAGCAGTACATGGAATGCATTGCAAACTGACGGTTCTCTGACCGAGCCATGGACCGAAGAAGAAATCGAAAAGTTACGCGCTGGTTTCCAGGAATATAACACAGACTGGTCTCGCATCGCAGAAGAGCATTTTAATGGTTCGAGGACTCCTGGAGCGCTCAATCGTTGTTGGGAACTTCTTAGGGATAAGGGCGTCCTCAAGAACATGAAGTTGTCAAACGAGAAAACAAGTCCGACTCGTGCTAATAAATGGACGGAAGAGGAAGAAAAATTACTTATAAAAGCTAGCGATGAATGCGAGCAGGACTGGGAGCTGATTTCACGTAAGATTTTCCAATTAAAGCGCACATCAGAGGCGCTAAAACGCAAATACTTTAGTCTGATGAAATCAAACGCCGCCGACGAAACGTACCACATACCATGGAGTTCCGAAGATCACCAAACACTTCTGGATGCCGTGGAAAGATATGGGATGGAGTGGGAATTTATCTCCAAACGCTTTTTCAATGGCACTAGAACTGCCCGTACTCTCAGACGAAGATACATTGTGATTATGCAAAAGACCAGTCCGGATGCTGGCGAAGTATGGTCATTGAATTTACGAAGTGGTACGAAGCGCTGGTCTTCTGCTGAGACCGAAACACTTCGTAAAGCTTTTGAGATACATGGGGAGAAATGGGATTATATCTCGCGTAATTGTTTTTCCTCCAAGAGGTCCGCGGACTATCTCCGCTTGAAGTGGGAAGAAATAAAGTCCAAGACTTCTGGGAAGCTACCTGGGCCCTCGAGCGGACGCAAATGTGAAAAGACAATTGAAACAACGATCAAAAAACCCAAAAAGAACGAGAAACGTGTTGAAAATGTACAGCCATGCCTTCCAGAAACTGCTCATATTAGTGGTCGTAGCGGAGATAAATGGACGGAAGCTGAATCTCAAATACTGCTCAAGGCGGTTACTGAACACGGTCCCGACTGGCATACTATTTCGCGCGAAGTATTTGGGACAAAGAGATCTATTTTCGGTTTGAAGGCAAGGTGGAAACGTATTTGTCAAGATCAATCCAAGAACGTGATTGTGAAGCAGGAAGATGAAAAATGTTTTGATAAGGAACGTAAACTCAGCAAACAAAAATTACAAGATAATCTGCGGTCGACAATCCGCGGATATAACGCGAAGACTCGTTTGAATCGTCGAGGCGTCAAGCTAGCCAAACGTGTCCGTCGCGTGGGTGAAAAGTGGACTGAGAAAGAGACAGTGAAACTCTGGAAAGCTGTCACAACTCATGGGTTGAAATGGAAGCAAATTGCACGCGATTACTTTAATTCTAAACGTCGACCCGCGGCGCTTGAGGGACGTTGGTATCGCACCAGATCTCGAATAAGCCCATTTGTACCCATAATGGCTCAGAAGCTTCCTTCATGGACTGAAGCTGAAACCGAGTGGCTTCGCACAGGCGTTAGGAAATTCGGTAAGAATTGGTCACTTCTTGCGCGAGAATGTTTTCCATCCAGAACACCTTCGTCGCTCGAGAAGCGATGGGCACATATCCATGGAGATGATCCTCAGGCGGAGGGAGAAGATATCGAGCCGGATTATGATGACGAGGAGCTCCCTGTTGAATCAACCGTAGAAGCAAATAGTCTATCATGTGACAGTGGAACAGAACTCGAGTTGGAAGAGGATGAGATTGAAACTGAGGAAGAAGATGTCGGAATGGCGAGTCTTCCATTAGGAATCGAGCAAAGAAACCTGCTCCCTGACAGTTGTCAGCAAAGAAATTGAATGCATATAGTCCGAAATTGTACAAGACATAGAATATCAATTTGCTGTCGCCCACTCCAAGTGAGTTCAGCATGTCAAGTGTAAATATTCAAATTCAATGAGATAGCACAAACGTATGCCGTATAACACGATAATAAATTCGGCGATCGGTTTATTCAACTTTGTTGTTGGTAATATTACACTTCTATTGTAGCGTATTGAATGTGCAAATTAATTTTACATCTAATGCCGTCCAAGATATCGTTCAAACTCTTTTACTTGACATATTTATTCATGAATTTCCTGTGAAAGTCACTTCTCAAAGTGTCATTGATAAATCTCTTGTTTGGTTTGTCGTCTACACCCCGCGCTTGATTCTTAAAAATCACATCATCGTCCCACCTGTATACGGAAACAATTATTGAGCGGACTGTGAAAAAGAAAAGCTTTCAGATGGCGTAACCAAAATACCTTCGCTTTACGCTGAAATCTCTGTTTAGTAATGGATTTCCCAGGGCTATCTCTTCCTCCCGTCTCTTGGCTTCTTCCACCTGAGCCTCTTGTTCCTAAAATACGTGATTAGAGTTTTCGCAGTTGTAGATCATAAATAAATACGAGACAATTGTTCGTACCTGTCGTTCCCGCTCCTCCGCACGCTCCTTTTTTATTTTTTCCAGTTCCCGGAGTAATTCTGCTGTATCGTCTTCCTCATCTTCGGCCTCGTCCTCTGAGCTATGCATTCACAATTCAATTACGTAAACATAACAAAAATAAACTATATTCAATGATGTATAGTGGCCATCTTACCTCTCCTCACTCTCGTCGCTATCGTCGTCACTATCGTCAGCATCAAGTACAGCAGCTTCTAAAAGTTTCTGTCGCTTTGCTTCGAAATCCTCACCGTATGGCTCGACATCGTTAGTGCTACCAATTTCTTTTCGTTTCTTTTCAAAGTGTTCCTGTTCGGCCTTGAGTAGCTGTTCGCGGAGATTAACCTCTTCGATTTCTTCTTGTGTTGTCTGACCGGGCCGCCTGTAGTTTACTTTTATCGTTATTCAGCTGAGCTGCAAGAGAACTAATGGATTGTGATTTAATCTACTGACCGGTATTTTAGCTTTGTGTGTGAGGCTAGATCGCGAGAACTATATTGAAGAGTCGGAGCCTTATTGTCGTGGCCTCGAGCGGGATCGAAGGTTGGTCTTGCAGCGGTAGTCATAATAATAACTGTGGAGAGACTTTAATACTATTCAACGTTTGAGAATTGTTGAGGTGCGGCAATGGAATTTGTCACGAGTTTGTATAACTACACTAACCTACCAAAAGTATACAACAATCAATAGAAGTGAGATCAAATTTAACAAGTAATAATGCAAATTTTCTGAAATTTAGACCAAATAAATTATTATTATTTGTAATTAAGCCATCGTGTTTTT
>CAJVPI010000612.1:0-25115 GCA_910592345.1 Paraglomus brasilianum
GATTTTGCTTGACTGCGGAGGAAGATTTTACCATGTGACTCACTTATCTGATTCATCAGATCGGCTTGCCGTAACAAAACAATCTATCCCAAAGGTACTAAATGATGATTTTTGATTTGTGTGATGCCCGCACTGTAGGGATCTATTTAACACATGCTTTCTTGACAAAATTTTATAATGCAAAATAATTTGATACTTCCAGTTAAGATAGGCATAACTTTCTGAATATTTTCAATGCTAATATGGGGGGTCATTATTACAATATTATTAATGTTCGAAAGTGTAACGGGGGTATGATGCAACAATAGAGGTATCATTATGATGGTTCTTGGAAGGAGGTGTTGACATTAATAAGGACATTAAAGTGGTGGATAATAGTAGTGGGATGTATTATAGTAATAGGATTTCTAATGTGCAGGACATTTTCATAGAAGATTGCAATGATTTGTTTAAATAATGGAATTGACAAAGTAGAATCTTGTTAGAACAAGAGTCATAAGAGGGAGAAACCATAGTAATAGTCGGAATAGCGGAAGTTACTTGCAGCTAAACCCCTGCTGCGAGTATAATAAAGTACAGTTGATTTATGTTCATAACACTGCAGTCGTGAATATACTGTGTTAATTTCTCTATCAAACGAAATTGTATTCACTATATTCGCCGCTATGTTATTGTCACTTATAGTAAAGTTTTTTTATTATAATAAACCTTCGGTTATTCTTACAGTGTATATCGATATGTTGTATGTAAATCCGTCACTATGTTTTTGGGGACCCCAAACATAGTGACGGATATTTTTACATACGACATATACAGTGTGCAAAAAAAAAGGGGCAATTTCCAGCATTCTCTTATAGTCTGTGTATAGGAATTTTGGATTTGTTCATGTCATGTAAAATAAAACAAAAGCTTATTTTATTTTATGTAATACAAGTTTAATCGCTTGACAACTTTGAGAGTTATTCTACTACAAATGGCTCCCATCTAAACAAGAGAATTTCTAAAGCAGAAAACATGCAATGCTTCTGAAGTATACTCACAGATAAAATTTTACCTAAGACTGTGTACCCCCCCAAAAAAAAAACTTAATGAAACTGGAAATTCCAAAAATTTTAGTGAATTGGAGGTTTATGATTAAAGAGCGGAATAATATTCCCGATAGCCTTCTAATGCTCAACGGAACAACGAAATTATTGCAAAAAGTAGTAAAAAAATTCTATGTTAATTTTGCATAATAAAATCTATTGGTTTCAAGCTTTAAAATGTTATATTATATGTTTTAATTGGTTTGCTCATTGTAAAATTAGAGCAATTAAAAAACAATTGCCATTTTTTTTGCACGCCACTGTATATTTCGATTTTATAAGACTTTATTGCTTAACTACTGATATCAGCTATAGCTAATTTTAACATGATACAACTGACTCTTGTCAGAGGAACAGAGGTGCAACAAAGAATGCGGCAAAAGGCCAATTAGATAAGTATGGTAGGAGGAGGAGGGGGAGAGGCAGAAATAGCTGGATAGATGATAGATTTGATTTAGATGTTGATGGCCAAAAAGGTGAAGGAAAGAGAGATTTATTTTGAAGTAGGTTACGATAAAAAGTGATGTAGATATCAGGGAGGGGAGGGGCCACTGTATATTTCCACACGTTAACTAACAATCATTTTAATAGGCTTGTGTTCAGCCAATCATTAGATTTTCATGAGCTTTCGTAATTTTAACCCCCTGCTAATTCCGCAGTCTGTCAAATAGAACCCTTCCTCCTAATCGATCATGTCAACAACCGAGATTTGCTCTTATCCAACGGTACAGGAATTATCCAAAGCACTCGCTGATTATGTCGCTAACTTGTCACGCGAGACAGTGTCAGCAAGGAATAGGTTTACGGTTGGATTATCAGGTGGATCGTTACCAAGGATACTAGCAGCGGAATTAAAACATAGAACAGATATTGATTGGGATAAGTGGATAGTCTTTTTTTGTGATGAAAGGTAAGTTTATCTGGAATCTGATTGTAGTGATGTAACGATATGTCACTCTCATTTAACTGCTTTCCATATATTTATTCACTATTTTATGTAAAGGCTCACCCCATTAGATTCGGAAGATTCTAATTACAAGTTGGCAAAAGAAGAACTCTTCGATCATGTCTCCATACCAGAGTCTAACATATATACGATCGACGAATCTCTGATTGCCGATGCCGAAGAAGCCGCTAATGACTATCAAGACAAACTAATCTCGGTATTTGCCGCAATGAACACTGCCAAATTTCCTGTCTTTGATCTTTTACTACTCGGAATGGGCCCCGATGGACACACGTGTTCATTGTTCCCAGGCGATGCGTATGCTGAAGTTTTGAACGAATCGCTAGCATGGGTGACGTTTGTTGAGAACTCACCCAAGCCACCACCGAGAAGAATTACATTTCCACCGACAGTACTTAATCACGCGCATAACGTTGCGTTTGTTGTGACGGGAGAGGGAAAAAAGGTTGTGTTGAATAAGGTGATTGACTTGCACGATACCACTTATCCAGCTGCGATGGTTAAACCAATTAATGGAAAGTTGGTTTGGTTCTTGGATGATGCTGCCAGTGCTAATCTGGTTGCTTTAAAAAAGTAATTAGAAAGGGGAAGTTCGAGATTTGGCTTGAGTAGTCTGGCTATTACATGTATATTTAAATGAACGATATAGAACATAGCGTTGACTTTCTGCATTTATTTATCATTATCCAAAAGTCACACGACTGAACCGTGCATTCTATGATTTCATTGCTTTTCTATTGATGTTTCAAATAAATTCATATTTATCACACACCTGTAAACATATGAATATGTTATAAGCAACGATCGTTGCTTGATGTTGACGAAATGAAGAAGCATATAGCGGGTTACATAAATCTTTGGCCTTGTGGCATGACTTTTCCCTAATGACTCGCACTGTGATGTTTGAAATTAATATAATTATATTATATCCACTTTGTTAGGTTATTTCTCCTGCAGTCACGTATTTCAAAAACAATAAGATGTCACGCCACACAATAGACATGATTGGTTTGCTATATCTACGTGTATATGCCAAACCCTTATCTCATAACTGTATTTTCGGCCACATTGCTAATATTAGCACACAATTGCGGTGAAAATAAAATGATGAGAACAATTGTAATGGGGATCGAATTATCAATAATGTATTAAGGACTACTCGTTTATTAGAAACAAATATTAAAAGAACATCATCAAATTTAGCGGAAAGTCGAGCCGCTTATATATCTAAAAGTGTTGCGCTCGATTTTTAGCATCTAAATTATTGCAAATAATCATTCAATGGTTCATGAAATCACGAACTGCGCAGATCAACTTTCCGTTTTAGTTTGCGAAAATTAAAGGGTTTCGGATAGGTTATTTACAAACGGTTATTAGTTAATACTGTACATACCTGTCTCTCACTGATTATCTAGAATTTTCAACGTATAACCAGAAACTCTTGTCAGTTTTTTCATTCTTAAGCAAGAAGAAAAAGGATATTATAAGTGCATTTTGAGGGGCGGGCGATATGAGCAAATTACTATCAAAGTATTCAAAGAATACGCTCATATGGGGTGAATACTACTCCGAAGTTTTACCACTGGATAATAAACCAGCTCGGAGACCTTCAAAAGTCAGCCAAATAGGCGAAAACTAAAGTTTTATCACTGGTCAACCAGTTCGGGCCGCCTATACTCTATTATAGCAACAACATAAAAATCACGAATTTACAAGACATTACATAACCTTGTGAACAATCTCCCCGTTTGTAATGACAGCCTTTAAAAAGTTTTTCTTCCAAACTGCATTACGATCAGTCCATTTGTTTTGACTACACTCTGCGATTAACAACTCTTTATTCTTTGATAAAAAATCGTTATGTGACCATTTATTGGAAATGTAGTCTCCAAGGATTCTTTAACAACAAATCGTGTTAAACAAAATAGTAAGAGGGGGTACATTACAAGATATGCATACCTGCTTCTGCTTGAGTAGTAACAGGGTTCATTGGCCAGATCCTTATTATTCCGAATATTTATAGATCCATCACTAAAATGTTATTATTTTACGTATAAAGGTAGGCGCATCAGCCATGAGTCCCTGATTCATGTAGGCACTGTAAAAACATACCCCGTGTTCTTGTTTCCTATTCAAATAAAGTGGCACTACAGTAAATTTGATAGTAAATAGTTCAAGAGTAACGACACTCTTCTATTTCCATTAATAAATAAAAAAACACACCAAATTTAATAACATCATCCAACTCCAACTTCGATTTTTCTTGATATTGATGGACTAGTGTTTCCATGTAACTGCTGTGCGAGCAAAGATGTAAAGTGATCCATTGGAGATTAGGATGTTAATGGCATTGTGAAGGTTTGGACCTTTGTAGCCACACGCGAAAACCAAGAATTATTCTGTGAACATGGTCCAGAAAAGCTTTGAAGCATGAGGCGCTTGGTACTTGAGAGGAGATACTGAGGATCGTGGTCATCATAATCTAGTCTCCACCAAAGTTTATGAAAGAAAGTTTTTTCAGGAGTGCGCGATGAATCAAAATAAGCACGTCATATGACTCGTACTCGTAAATAATAACATTATTACCAATATTTCAAAACTTGTTGAGACAATTATTTCTGTTAAAATTAATGCGTTCAAATAAAAAAATCAACGATGTGTGAAATTCTTACGTTTTGTACAAAGCTTGTTAATTAGCAAAAATATCAAACCGTGCTGAAACGCGATCAGGTCATAAATTCGCCACTTATAGCAAACCAGAAGACGTTTAAAGCCAAGGGCACAATTCTCAAATATATAACAGTAGCCGCATTCAACATTAAGCGGGTTACTTTTAATTATGAGATTGGTAATTTTGGCGCGATGTGATCAATTGGAAGTTATGCCAAATAAGGAGATAATAAACGCCTTGTACTATAGTGATACATATGTAATCAGGAATTTATCCGACATGTCACACGGCTCTTTTTCACCCCAAAGTTGTCTATTTGTAGATTATACTACCCTAAAAAAGAAAACATTTCACCGTGTAACATGCCGGATAATATACAAATAGTGGCGTGACCGACTTTCAAATCTCCCATTCTTTTGCTCTCCTCTTACTCTTCTCACGTTTCCACTCGCCAAAGAAAAAATGACCAGAAAGGTTGTTGTTGCTATTGATCCTTCTTCAGACGAGTCTCTTTACACAATTGAATGGATAATCGAAAATTTCTTGAAACCGGAAAAAGACGATGTGCATCTTATCTCTGCTATTTCTCTAAACTCTGACTTTGACGCCGATGAATTAGGTATCATGTTCGTGTTAGAGAAGAGAAAAAGACAGTAACTGGAAAGATTAAACCCTAATACTTTCTGTAGGTTTATATACAATGTCGGTAACCGAGGAAATTATGCAAATTGAGAAAGAGGTTGGTTGTTAATGCCTTTGGATATGGATTAAATTGAACGCATATTATTTCCGCACACAAAATAATGCTGATAGACAATTCGTTTAGATCATAGAAAAGACACGAGAATCTATGAACGAGTTCCTTGAGAGATTGCAGGCTGCAAACGTAATTAAAACAACTATTGCTTTCTTCCGCATGCTTTCAAACAAGCGTCATTTTATTACTTTCAACAGATTAATGCACGTGTAGAAGTATTGAAATCGTTGTCCGACTCGCGTAATATTGTTGTGGAGTATACTGAAAATGAAAGGGCCGATGTCTTGATCATGGGTTCTCGTGATTTGAGCACGTGGAAAAGGTATTTTATATAAAAAGGTGTAATTCATAATCCAGTATTTATTAATTGACATGCAATATTATTTTATTAGACTTTTCCTTGGCAGCTTCTCGGACTTCTGTCAACAGAATTCCCATTGTCCTGTTCTCATTGTGAAAAAACGACAGAAATAATCATCATTTATGTTTATCACGTCTATTCTACTTGTTCTTGCATATGTACACCCTGGTACAAGTAGCATTCATAAATTATGTTTGTCTGTTTGCGTACAAGGGCGAATCCATAGCAAGTATATATTCCTTGGCACCTACCGTAGCCGTTCCTCCAGGAACACCGAACGTTGTCGTCATGAGTGGTGCTTCATCAGATGTCAATGATTGCCACGAAATACCATTTGCTAATCCAATAATAAATTAGAAAAATTTTGAGTAGTTGGTTGCTCTTACTGAAAATTTACATACCTTTCTTTAATACCAACTCTACTTTTGTGTTGAGAACCTCGTATTTACTGTTCTCCGGATCAATTCGTTCGTAGAGTGAATAAGTCGATTTAAAGCGCTTTCCATCAGCCGTTTTTAAGTTGACAGATACCTGGAAACACGATTGCAGAAATGTATTAGCCAGTGAAAAGAATGAATATAACATTAGATTCTATAATTGCAGACATGCTAACCTCTCGTTCACTAAAGGTAACATCTGACTGGTTGGCATCTACTTTCTTGGCAAATACAGACATTATGACTTGTGAAACGGTTTGATACCTGTAACTCCACATTTGTTGTATTAGATATCTCACGTTCTCGATCAAAGTTCCCTCTAGCCAATCATTTTGATTGGTTAGTCAGTTAATTCAGACTCATCTTCTTCAGGCTTACCAATCATGCCGACACTGGATTGTCTCTTCAGAATTCGTCTACGATACATTCCACAATAACTCAATGAGACTATGCACTTGGATCACAGTGGAGAAAATAAAGAAGTATGACTGCTTACATCTTTTTTGCCAGATCCAACAAATAGATGCTTTCCTTTTTCACATCCTTTGATTTTGAGAAATTCCTCAAACTCGAGTACTTTCCGCGAACAGCAAGTCCAACCTACCGACGACACGTTTACAAATTAGCTTTACCTATGACGACTGGCGAATACATATCATATCAGTACTTGAATTCATACCTTTACTGCCCTCATGAAATATTGGTTCTCCAGGATGATACAAGCACTCGGCCTCAGGTCCATCACCTCTACTGGTAGCCTCATCAACATACGTCTTCTTACATCCAGATCGCTTACAAGCGGTTCCAGATGCCACTGGAATGGTCAAGTCGTCTTCTTCAGGCTCTTTACTGGCTGCTTGAGCAGATTTAGTTGACTCCTGTTTAGGAGCGGAAGCGGGTGACTTCACCTCATCGCTCTCAAAAACTTCCACCTTCGACTGTTGTACAAGAGCAGTCTTTTGCTTTTCCAATTCACCGAGCCTGACGTACAAAGGCTCGAGAAGACTCTTTCCCTCGACAATTCCTATAGTATCTTTAATCGTTTTAATCTCTACCGTCGTTTCTTCTATTTGTTTTTTGACCGCCTCGAGTTGATTGTTGGACTCCATTGAAAATAATAATATCAAATAGAAACAAAGAGAATGTTCAGGTCACAGCCACCGCCGTATCACTTTGAAGCGATCATATGAAAGATCCGCGGATTTTGTATTGCTTAGCGTAGTAATATTGCATTTAGAAGGTTGCGTTTGTTACACAAGAATATCGCCCTGTCGAAATTGGTTGAATAATCAGTTTCATTCCAGAATTCTATCTGTACCTTATTAGATCTATGATAATTAGTGCAATGTCGAATATAGGCAAGTTGCAATACCAGAATAAAATAAACCCAGATGTCGGCCTCGGAAAAAGTCAGGATAGCAATATGCAGAAAATTTGAAAAATAGTTTATTGGTGCTCGAGGAAGTAGTGGAAGTTTCCCTTTAACGCAAATATTAATATTATCTTATTCAATGTAAGTACTTGCCGTTACACAGTAACGTGTTTCAATTATGGAATGTACAGTAGTAGTAGTTCACTAATTCATCGCGTGGATATGACAATAATGAGTACAGCGTGATTATGGACATCAAACATGTCAGTTCACTCGGTTTATCTCTCCCAATATGAAGGTAAACCTACCAACGGAAAAAACAAATTGTTGTTGGATCAAAGACGCGTCTGGCTCTTTATCGATCCTATTACTATACTCATATTAACATTCTCTCCACATTTTCGGGCAACAATAAATATTAATATACGGTTCCCTGTTCAGATCGCTTGTTATCAAAGTTCCAAAAGACACAACATTCTTTTTCTTTTTTATAAAAGAAACTAGCAGCTAACTACTTATTTACTAGTTTCGAAGCGGGGTTCAAAATGCATGATTATGATGGGAAGCTAGCTATGAAAGCGCCTTCAAAAAAGTCGATATTGTGCATACATCTCCTAACGTATTGGTTAAAAAAATAACTTTTACATTCAATAATCAATGAGCTTCTGTTGCCTTTATTATTATATTTCGTATATAGAACATGTTCCTACAATCCATTGTTAAAACGGAAGTTTGTGGCCAAGTATTTGACAGGAACGGGTGCGTGTAGAAAGATTTTAAGACATTTAATTCGCGTTGTCGATATCTTCAGCAATACTCAATAGCAGTTCTACGAAAACGAGATAAAGAGCCTATATTAATATATCGAGATCATTACAGCTAGTTTGGCCGTGAATTTTTTTAAGAGATTACCGTACCTTTATACGTCCATCCACACGAATGGCGCTGCTCTGGTGTTAGCGATGCCCAGATATATCCCAAATTCTTGGACAGCTGGTTCCAATTCAGTGTAGTTTGTTTGCCTGCAATAGCATTGGATATGCCTATGCGAAATTTATTTCGTACTTCATACCGCACCTGCCTGCGTCTCTTTGGACTAGTTGGCATGATTGATTTGAGACTAGAGCGAAGGTAGAGCGAGGTAGAGGACAATATTTATCGGTTTTACTGCGCATAATTAAGTAAATACACGTGATCCGGGTATCTGCTGATTGAAGGATAAATATTTGCGAGTTGACTTAACCTATCTTTGTTATTATTATAGGAGTTGAATGTTGATTGAGTATCTCTAACTATTGAGCCAGTGCATCCGAGATCTTACTGGTAGCCTCTTCAACGGTCCCCCATCCGAAGACTATGATTTGAAACAATCAATTTTATCAAATTGTTTACGTGCAAATTTATGTAAACAACATGTAAGTTATTAGTTTATTGATCATAACAGTTGTTGATGTACTGAAATCGGTACAATGGAAACGATTGTTTTAATCCAATTAGTCATTATTACATAATGCTCTTTATATTGTATCAATATGTAAAACATGTAATTAATAAACTAAAATTAACGAATCTTTCGTTAATTCTGATTAGTGTCCTTGATCGTGTATTTGCCATACTAAATAAAACATACAAGTATTCGTTAGTCTCTGATGTGAGCAAGTTTGAGCATATCCCCTTTTACGTGATTGATCTGTTACACTGTCATACTCACATTCTTTTCAGGATCATAGACTTCCCATCTGCTGGCCGGGAAAATGTGTTTGTTCTTTTCGTACCAGTTTCTTTCGACTACCTTACCTGCATGAGACTATGTAAAGGCTAAGTGCATGAGTCTTTATGGTCGAGCAGGTAGCATATAATATACCATATTTGGACTTTAATGGTTTACCTCGTCTTTTTCAACGGTGGCATCATGTGTCAATCGCACGTCATCGTGAACATCAAAGTTGAACAGCGGTCCTGATTTTCCACGTGCTTTGTTGATAATAAAGTCGTAGAATGTGTAATGCTTTGAAAGACAATAAAGGCCATTCAGTATTCAACAATTATAACCGACATGTAATGAGATCAAGAAAAGCTTACATGGGGAATGATTAAATCTTCCTTAACGTAGATCAAATTATCTACACTAACACCACGAAGCTCATGAAATTGCTGGCGACACTTTTCCAAGAACTGTGTAATAGTATCTCCTTTCTTGCATGTTACCGTCTTACGATGCCCAGTACCATCCCAGTACGAGTATGTGACCTGGATCTTCTCGTCTGTGCAATTGGCCACGAAAGTCAGTGGATGCGCAAATATGAACAAGCAATCTCCATTTACTAAACAAACATACTTTTAACCTCTTCTTGTTTCCGTAACCACTCCAGCCTTAGTTGCTCCCTTTCCCTTCTTTCTTGTTCTTCTCGTTCCCTGTCAGGCAGGAAAGAAGTATCAACGCTAGGATTCTTACCTATTTTAGACTTCTTTGGCATAGATTCTATCGAATCTATAGAGCTGGGATGTGTTAAAAAAAGTGAATTATAAAATAGCAAGCTTCACGTCATGTAATCAACAAAGGCTTTTCAACATACCACCAATTCGCTTGTCACCAGTTTGGCTATTCTTGCTATCTGCGCTAACTTCTTCTTCACCATCTATGTCGAATGATAGCTTGACTTCAGGCTTCTTCTTCTTTTTAGACTTTTTGAGCTTGTCAGTCCTAGATCGTAAAGTTGTCAATCATTCGAATACAAATACTTTAAGGATATCGAAAATAAAATCTTACATAATTATAAAGACACCTACTTTAACTCGGAAGTTCTTGCCGCTTCCCTCTCTTTCTGCACTTCAATTTCCATCCTGATCTTTTGAAAGTCTTCCAACTTGTACAGACCCACCGTTTCTTTCTTTAAAAAACCCTCTACGTCTGCATTCTGGGTAACAAACTTGCTTGAAGTGACATTGACTTGATTGTCCTAATATAAGTCATAGAACGTTTAATATAATTATAAAAACCAGTCTACCAACGGACAAGCGATCTACCTTTGTAATCTTTTCTCTTTGCTTTTCGAAATCGCTCAACATCTTGGCGCGCTGTTTCTCCAGCATCGCTTGACGTTGACCTTCGGAAGATGCACCTTTGTATTCTGCCATGATTTCTAAATCAAAAGACGTGTGTTTGTGTAGAGAAAAGGTGGGGGTGGATATTATTCTTATAGCGAAATTCGGGGTTACACAGGCTGAATTTTGAAGTTTCCCCACGTTTAATGTATGCTTTTTTCCCTTCCAAAATTTCTTATAGAATCGAACAATACGATAGAAAATGTCTATGCACTTTACATTTCGCGAGGAAAACTATGTAATTATCGAAAACGGATCTTGGCGGCTGAAAGCTCGAATAGGTGTTAGAGAACGCGATACTAATACGCCCGAGGCCCCCACAGTAGTAAGTACTATTAAGCCGTCGTCTCTTCTTATCTTTCCCGTGTGCGTTTCCCTTCCCGAGCCTCGCTTTTCGAAAAGACGCGGCTTCAATACTGCCCTGCTGTTATTGTTCGTTAGTCCACGCGTTTTCTTTTCTTGTAATAAGGCAAGTTCAAATGAAACGGCCTGGTCATAAAACGAATCATGTATAGTATCTCCCGTGCGAAGTCGGTCAGAAAGTGACGCAGAACGACGAGAAAAAGGAAATAGTAGAGGGTGCTGTTGATACGCAACAGCCCGAACAAACATCGCCTCGTGAAGATACTGCGCTTGCTACTCCGGAACCAGCGTCTGAGAAGAAATATGCAAAAGAACAGAAATACTATTGTGGCAGTCAGTTGAAAGAAATGAAAGACTGTCTAGTGATTTCTCGTCCTATCGAAAGAGGAAGTGTAAAGAATTGGGAGGAATTAGAAGCGCTTTGGTAAGACGTCATAATGGTTATTTGCTAAAATGGTAAATTAAGGATTAGCATTTCGATATATGTAACAATTTGTAGGAGGCAGATACTGCTGAAAGAATTTAGCATAAAGAGAGCTAGAAATGAATGTCCGGTGATTACCTTGGTACCGAGCTATTGGACAAAAGAGCAACATGAACGAATTGCACAGATTTTCTTCGAGAGCTTTAATATTCCCGGACTATATATCGCTGATCAGGCTTTGATGTCTTTATATGGCTGTAATTCAATGAATGGTCTGGTGATTGATATCGGACACGGCACAACAGGTACGTAATGGGCAGTATAAGTGTTGTATTTCTTGACGTCCGCGAAATAAAACTAACTGTCTTTATGCACTATTGTCGTCATGGCATTGTTAGATATCACGCCAATAATCGATAGCGCCGTCCAATATAATGCAATTCAGACTTTATTGTTAGGCGGACAGGATCTGGATGAGTATTTGTGTACGTTGTTGAGTTCAGACCCGCAGTTTCTACAAGAATATGGCGAGCCTATAAACGTTGATTTCGCTAGAGAGATCAAGGAAATGGATATATGTGAGCTAATCGATGAAGATGATGACTTGGATGAGAGACCAGAAAGGGTTGAAGTCGAGTATAACGAAAAAAAGGTAAGCATCATCAAAATCCTCTCCGGGAGTCGAACATAAGTATATTAATTAGACACTTTGTTCTATGTACAGTTTTCTGTTGGTCCGGTACGATTCCATGTGGCGGATCCTTTGTTTAATCCGTCTCTAGTTGGAAAACGGGAAATTATGTCGTTACCCGATGCCATACATCTCGCAATTACTAGTTGTGAAGCAGATAGGAAACAACTTCTTTTTGAGAACATTGTACTTACAGGAGGAATCAGTTTAATAAAAGGTAAGCAGAATAGCACCTTTTATGTTTCGTGCTCAAATACGAGACTATTCTAATTATAATTAAAATATAACTTTTAAATGGGATTATAAGGATTGAAGGAACGTGTACAGAAGGAACTTCATCGTTTCCTATCCATTACAGAAAATACTGGAGAATTTCAGACAAGAGAAAGTAAATTTCTTAAGATTCCTGAATTCTTTGCAGCTTATAAAGATAGACCAGACCTCGCAGGGTTTCTAGGTGCAGCTATTGTAGCAAAGGTAGGTAGTGTTTTATAATTACAAATGACATTATCTTTGATATCAATAATATGCTAATATGTCAATTTTTGTTTGTAGCTTGTTTTCCCCGAACCCAAAAATTTTATTACAAAAATAGACTACAACGAGAATGGGCCGTCAGTCGTTCATGTTAAAAGTTATTAACGATTACTCACAATCGATAGTCAGATGAGCTCGCTCGCTTAGAGATTTCGGTGTGAAGCGAATTGAGGGATTTTCTAAATAAATAACATCTATTTGGCCCAATGTCTTTAGAGGCTATGGTGCACATCTCTCAGTGAACCGTGGGTACAGACAACAGTCCCTGACTGTCTTTCTATTCAAGAGCCATGCTAAAAAGCGTTCTAGCCCTAAACCAAAACCGCCATGCTCACAAGTTCCAAACTTGCGCTGATCCGTGTACCAATAGTATGGAGTTGGTTCAATTCCTACATGAAAGCAATGGGTGATTTAGAAATTCCAGCGAAAGATCGAAATAACAGACTTGTATGTAAAATCATATTAAAATTGAGGAACCTTCTCGCTTATAGCCCTCCAGCAGTTCTTCCTGTAGATTTGTTGTAAACGTACAAATGTCAACCCACGAACATGCATTCTATACGCAAACTGATTCTCTTACCAAATCCGTGATTCTCATGCTCGCGCCGACTATTTCGCCGACAGTTGGCATCAACAGATCAACACTCTCTGTAACGCGACGATCGTCAACACATTTCTTCATGTAAAATGCCTTTATCTCAGCGGGGAATCGACACAAGAATACGGGCTTTCCAATTTTATCAATCATTGCTCGTTCAGGTGCTTCCGGAATATCTTCTCCGAATTCATAGAAAGTTCCATCATCTTTTGTGATATTATGGTCTTTGAGATACTGAATTGCATCCTTGTAGTCGAGTCTCATGAATGGACGCTCCAATTTCTTAAAGTTCGGATTAAGTTGATATACGAGTTGGCTGATTTTTGGGTCAGCCAAGGTCCGATCAACGACATCGCATACCATGTCTTCTACTGTTTCGATCAGATCATCAAATGTAATAAAAGCCATTTCAGCCTCGACATGGGTGTATCTATAAAGTAACGGAACAATAAGATCGGACTAGTATTATAAACGGGACTCTATCATCAATCACGTAACCTACTCTGATAAATGTCTTCGCGTATGAGATTTCTCTGCACGAAATGACTCGGAAATGGTATAAACATCTCCAAGAGATGGAAGACAAGTTTCCAAGTATAGTTGTGCAGTTTGTGTAAGGTATACCTGTGACCGGATAAATGTGTGAACACGGTATACCGTAAAAACGATTGAGCATTACCAACACAAACCATTTCACCGTAATATTGTAGCGAGAACAATGTGCTTCCGCCTTCTACTTGTGTTTGCACCATGGAAGGTGGGGTAATCTCGGTAAGATCTTTGGAAGCGAAATGGTCGCGAAACGATTTCAGTACTGATGAACGAACTTTCAGAGCGGCAGACGCGTTTTCCCCACGAATAACCAAATGCCGAAGATCGTACAAGACTGAAGGATCAGCTTCCGAATTCAGCTGGTTAGTGAACGCGTCATCTCCACCAGGAGCCTTATGAATCACTTCCCAATAGTCTACCCGAAGCTCATGATTATCGGGTGCCTATGAAATAAAGACTCTTTTATAAGAGAATGTGTTTATAAATGTTATATCCAAATCGGGCGACACTTCATACCGTTTTTCCTTCGGGTAACTCGGAGATTATACCGTACACTGAGATTGTAGATTCTAAAGTCAACGTCAAGGCGTCATAAGAATGACACTGAATCAATCAGAAAAGTAAAAATTAATAATGTATGATCAATACGCATCAAGTCAATAATTCCCACAACGTACCAGTCTGCCAGATAGAAAGCATTGCAGATATCCAGCCCCGTCTCGAAGGACTATAAACTTCATATCCTTTCCTTGCGTTCGCTGACGATGAACCCAACCAGAAACTTTAACTCTATGATCGCGGTTTTCAATAGCTTGGCTAATTTTAATCTACATGATTGAACAAGGATAAAGTTGTATAAGCAAAATCTATACTGGAAATTGCTCGATACGATCATTTAGGAATTCCGCTCACCTTTTTCGCAGGGGGAAGCGAAGGATCTTCTTTGAGAACGATGCTCTTCGCTTCTTCTATTTTCTTTAATTCCTCTTCTTGTTTCAATCGTTCTTTCTTGGCTTTTGCTGCGTTTTGTTCTTCTATTTTCTTTTGCTTTCTTGCAATATCTTCGACGCGTTTTTTTGCCTTCTTTAGAGCAGTATCGCTAATTGGTTTAAACTCATTCTCCTCGGTTTTCCAGACGAAAACTTTAACATGACTACCATGTCCTTGTAGGGCCGCAACGGCTGTTTTATAAGGATTTTCCTTTGTTCCGGAGCCAGTCTCGTCGGAACCGGTGGTTTCGTTGATAAAAGCTGTTATATCAAGTACAGAGGAAAAAAGAAAATGATATCTTTAAAATCATATTGGCACTTGTTCATGCACCAAGAAATAGTCCATGATTAAACTGACCAACAGTTTCCTTGACGTCCATGTCGATACAACTGTTTAACTCGAAAAAACTCTCGCTATTTTATCGTGTCTGTAAGCTGGGGCACAAGCAATGACAGTTACTATGATTGGCAACAAATACATGACTCATATCGATAAGGCCAGCTGGTAACATATAACACAAGGTATCACAAAATTTTTTCAGCCCAGACGTTAAACAAAATTTTAGGGTTGCCCATCGACTCCCCGGAACTTGCGTTCAACTAGGCTCTTGCGGACGGTCATCAGTATCTTGACCTTGTTAGTTGCTTCTGAACTGATGTTGATGGTTTCACCTCTATCAATAACGCTAGGGATTGTAAGTTATTGTATTATATTTCCTTATTTTGTCGGGAGAGTAGACCGCCACTTGATCTGAAGGCGGTTCGCTGAGAGGGAGGAGGGAGGGAGAGTGTGAGTGGGGGGGGGGGGGGCCAAGATCTACAAACAAGATCATCAGCTTTGGAAACGCGCTTGGTTCACGTTATTAAGCTTCGCAACAACCAAATCTTGGCCTAGCACTTCTTCTACTTTATTTTGTTGCTTGCTTTTTGTTTTTGTTCCCTCCAGCTAAGACAATCAGATAGCACAGAAATTTTTTTTTTCGTGACTATTTGTATGGTTCTTATAATAACACAGCTATTCTTTCGCTTCGTTTGTTGTTTCTAACCTAACTTCTTTTTTTCTTTATATCCTTTGAAACATTACTATTTGACCTTTTGCGTTGGCCACAATTTGATTTGAAGAATTTGTGAACATAAAAGTTAGTTCACCTTTACCAACAAATTTAATTCTTCCACGAGTCTTTTTTATCACGCATCTTTTGTAAGTGCTTTTCAAACTTTTTTAGCTTTTGGTATGTCAGTGGCCTCTTTTGCCTTCTTACAAATGTCTGAAAATGTGTCTTCTCTCCGTGTAATCTGACTGACTTTCTCTATTTATCCATGCTTGCACAACCATTCATATCTTTCGTGTATAGTTCATTCCAGTTCCTCCCTTTTATGACGGTTTCATTAGATAATTAGACCAGTATTTAATAAAGTTTGGACTTTGTAATTGGTACTTTCAATTTTTTTTTTTTTAATCTTTTATTAGTTTGTATTTTCTCTTCTCACTGATTAATTGAAGCGGTGAACTGGCTGATGAATAGTCGCTTTGACAACGATGACGCGTGTTTCAAAGCTAACGAAAGATGCTCCTAAATGTGCTGGCTCTGATTATACAGATTCTCGAAGCCGCAAAGTTATATCACATACTGAAGCTCAATCCATATCCACCATGAAACGCAGTAGCGATTACGGAAACCAAAGTCACGATAATATCAAGAAGGCCCGATTCGGACAAGGAGGTTACGGCAGCTATTCATTGTCTGCTAGTGGTATGAGAAACGACCTTAGCCAAGGATCTTCCGCAAGTGATTTGTATAGTCACCAATTTCCCCCTGTTAGTCCGTCAGCTATGATGATGGGTAATCACTCTTATTCTCAAGGTAATCCCGGATTCCATCACCACCACGGACATCAAGGCGGTCATTTTGCTGCCATGGGAACATATCAACATGCCCCACAATATGCTGCTAGCATGGGTCAATATACCCCAACAGTAAGCAGTATGGTTCCGCAATTCTCAGGCTTTTCCAGCGCCCAATTTCCGGGCTACCAACAAGCTGCAGTGGCTTCCGTTACGAACTCAACTGGTCGAACTGTATATCTTGGCAACATTCCGGCGGAAGTACCGGTCGATGAAATTCTAAACCAAGTTAAAATCGGACCTATAGAATCTGTGCGCATTCTTCCTGACAAAAGTTGCGCGTTCATTTCTTTCATGGACGGGACTGCAGCTGCGGCATTTTACCATGATGCATCTACTAGAAAGATTATGATTCACGGTCAAGATCTGAAAGTCGGATGGGGTAAGCCATCCCCAGTCCCGTCTCAAGTGCAAATGGCTGTCAGTTCCCAAAATGCCACGCGAAATGTCTATCTGGGTAATCTTGATGACTCCATAACAGAAACTGTATTACGTGAGGACTTGGGCAAGTTTGGTGTCATTGATACGGTCAAGATTGTCAGAGAAAAGAATATCGGGTTTGTGCATTTCTTGTCTATTTCCACTGCAATGAAGGCGGTACAGTCTTTGCCACAAGATCCAAAATACACAAATAAGAAAATCAACTATGGGAAAGATCGATGTGCTCAGCGGACAACGACTTCTAACGGTGCAGCCTCACAATATGCATTCGGGGGATCTCTTGGTTTCCAAACCTTCGGTAATGTTGCTTTTCCCGGCTTTGACCCATACGCTGCGGCTGCAGCAGCGGCAGCGGCAGCAAATCATCTTGATAACAATTCCGAATTGCGTAGTCCCACTAGCCCGTTATTTTCTTCAGCGTCATCAGCTGCCGGTAGCACCGCCTCTGGTTCCAATGCTGGAAATCGCACAGTTTATCTTGGAAATATTCATCCAGAGACGATATGCGAAGAAATTTGTAATGTCATTCGCGGTGGAATACTCCAACAAATTCGGTATATGCCCGACAAGCACATTGCTTTTGTCACTTTCGTCGATCCCAACGCGGCGAACAGCTTTTTGTATCTCGCCACTCATCAAGGTATTATGATCAAGAATCGCAGACTCAAAGTCGGTTGGGGGAAACCATCTGGGCCTCTTCCTGGAAACATTCAAATGGCTGTCAACACGCAAAATGCCTCGCGTAATGTATACGTCGGTCAATTGGATGAATCGATCACAGAAGAAAAGCTCAGAAGAGATTTCTCCGAGTTCGGGGAAATAGAGCTAGTAAATATTCTTAAAGAGAAGAGCTGCGGATTTGTCAATTTCACATCAATTCTGTGTGCCATGAAGGCCATCGAGGGTATCAAAATGAAGGAAGAGTACAAGAAATTCCGAATCAACTTTGGCAAAGATAGATGTGGCAATCCACCGAGAGGGCTTTCGGGTGGTCCCAGCGGAGGTGCAAACAAGGCAAATAAAGGACGTAACAATGGAGAAACAGATGCAAGAGTACTTCATGGGGGCGATACTTCCGAGTCTGATTGTAGGAACGTTGAAGGTCAAGAAGACGAAGTTGCAGAAGTTGACGATGAGTATGTTTCTCATGAATGATTATCATCTCTTGTCATTTATTGTCCATTATATAGTTTCGATGAAGTCCTATTAGGAAATGTTGAACAGTGGCGGGTGACTAAAAATTTATCATGAGGGGTGTCGCATGTCAGTCATGTAATGTATACCAAAAAGCATATGTAATAAAACTGGGTCTTGCTCAAAATTGTTTAAAAAACTTGGTGGTGATAGTAACCTATTTTAACGTCTCTTGGTTTATCATTGTCTGAAGATATCCTACAGCAACAATGGATGTATGTTTCAAATGGGAGGAAGAGGACTTGAAGGATGTGAAATGTGAGGAAGAGGACTTGAAGGATGTGTGTTTCAAATGGGAGGAAGAGGCCTTGAAGAAGTCGAGAGATCTTCCAAGGAAATAACGTTGTATCGTGTGAGGTAGTTTAATAAATATTATTGAAAATTATTCTTGACAAGATTGTATGATAGTTATTTAGTTTTTTCGTCACAATCACAAGGGCGTAATGATAATTCGGAAAATATTTGAAGAATCTTGAGAGAACTAATTTTCGGAATGGGCTTAAAAAAAATTGTCTGCAAAACCGAGAAAGAGAGAGAAAGAGAAAGAACGTCGATAATTGCATTTTTAATTTGTATTGCAAAACATGACAGATTTACCTTTCGAACATTCTCGTTTCTTTCTTTCTCTCACTTTAGCAAAGTCAATAACCCGCTTAGTTTATTATTCTTCTACCTGCAAAATTTCCTGCTTTGATTAACTAATTAGTATTATCACCTGTTCTTGCCGTCGATTCTTGCCTTGCTGGGTTATTTCTTCCGAACATGTAATTTTTTTACCTCCTAAGATCGTTATTAAAACCATCTTGTTCGCTATTCGATTATTCATTCTGTTTAATTTCGCCGGTGGATAATTCAGTTTTTTCAGATGTCACTACTTTTCAAACTCAACACCTCTATCTGATAATGTCTTTTTAATATTGCTTTTATTTTC
Organism: Paraglomus brasilianum; assembly: GCA_910592345.1. Taxonomy (NCBI): domain Eukaryota; kingdom Fungi; phylum Glomeromycota; class Glomeromycetes; order Paraglomerales; family Paraglomeraceae; genus Paraglomus; species Paraglomus brasilianum. The sequence goes on from CAJVPI010000612.1 coordinate 19,382, forward strand.
TCTTTATCAGACAGTAGATCGTATTTCTATCATTTCTATCACGGTTACGCGTAACTGGCCTGGAAAGAATCTCGTACGAAATATGCCAAGAGCGAGAAGTAAAAAAGCATATATCGCCATAAAACTGAATCTGAATAAGCCGATTCTTCGTTTATTCACACAAACGAAAATGTAATGTATTGTGCTGCATTTACTTTCAAGTTGTCAAAAATACTTTTTTTCGTGATCATTAAATTCTCTAGTTCCTATTTCAGATTTTCGTTCTTTCCAACCCTTGATAGAATGTTTAAGCCCAACCCGGAATAAAACGAGATAGAAAAAAAAATTATGGCGGAACATAATTTGATGCTTAAAATACAATCACTTATTTCATGACAAAGCATACGGATATTCATCGATGACAAAGTTTAATGTTGCGAAAGAAACTACTGGTGACGTTCAGAAAGCCTTGCATTATCATACAAGGCTTATAACAAATTAAAAGATAGAACTATGTCAATTAACATATCAGGAACCTATACCATCTGGTTGTTTCGTATTATAATGAGTATCATCCGCAACGATCTCCCGTCAGCAGCAGTAACTCATCAAGCTCAAATATCTTGTTTTTTCAGTGTTCACTCACGACTCATCTCTTATGTGACATGTTAACCTTCTTCTATGTCTCCACAATTAATATTAATGTTTAATTCGTTTGATGTATCTGTAATCAGCCTCTTACGACGCACCTAACTTACTGCGCAATCGATCAAGAAGTAAAAGTGTAATATTATAATACAAAGGAAGAAAATCTACCAATGTTATTCGATAAGCAGAATATGAGAAATTGAAGAACTTGGATCAGTTTCATCCGTTTCGTCGATTGTAGTGACTTTATCAACAGGTAGAACAAACTTGTCAACTTCTTCGAAATGTTGAATCCGTCGCAATTTCTGTTAAATAATCTAAGTCAGATAATAATTCCACCTACATGCTAGCAGATATAGAGAGTTTGACCTTTAAAGAAAGAGAATTACCTCATTTTCCAACCCTGTTTCCTGATCATCATTGGAATACGCCTCAATTTGTTCTGACTCGCTTGTTTCCAGTCGACTTTGGTTCAACTTTTGTTTTTTGCTACTATTGGTATTCCGACCCTTGTAAGCTCGTCTCTTTTGCTTTATATCAGGTTGCGCGTCTGTATTCGCTTCGTCTTTGTCACCACCATCTTTTCTCTTACGCTGCGTCCGGGATGGGCGACTTTTCTTGGCAATGGATTTCGCCTTCTGCTGGTGCTCGCTTTTCACTGGTATTTCATCAGACGGTTGGTTATCCGGTAGAGGAAGTTCATGTTGGATTGATTCGGGCGAGTGGGCATGAATCACGTCTTCTACTGAATCTGATTTAACAGGTTCTTCCAAATCGTTGCCTTTTTCGAGGCGCTGATCTCCACCGGTATCTGCTTGGCATGTCTGCTGACAAGTTGTGCTCGCTTTGGGTTTAGAATTACTAGTTTCTTGAGATAAAGATTCAGAGATCTCCTCTATCATGACAACCTCATCCTCCACATCCTGGTTGCCTGTAGTATGATCATTCGATTTCTCTTTACTGTAACTATCATATCTCTTGGCTTTTCTTTCTGCTTTTGCAAAACCAAAGGGATCGTCTGAATCATGATCTGAACACGAGCTATCACGCGAGGGCTGTTTTTTTGAACTACGAACATCGGCCAATTTCTGTTGATGTCTATTTCCTTTGACTGATGACGAAGCGGGGTTTTGGGAACCTCCATGTTTTGTTAGAGACTTTGGTGCTGCTATCTCGGTCCCTTTGATTTGTGCAGTCGTATCTGATATGTTATTAGACAAAGGGTCATCATCTTCTATACATAAAGCGGATTTGCCAGTAGCGTGTGATGTTTTATTTGAAAGCTTCTCTGAGGATAATTCGATATGAGTGGCCGCGTCTTTTACAAGTTCGGCATTTACGCTGTGTGCATCAACTTTTTCTTGTTTAACATTATGATTATCCGTTCTCTCACCCAATACTGTACGTTTACGAGTACGTAACGGACGTGGCATCTCGAGAGTCTATTAAGGTGCAGATGTGTGAGATTGCGGATAAAATGCAAGAATTCGCGTGACGTCATCACAATAATCGTGGCATATTACGATTGTTCTTCATAAATGCGTTTAGGCAGCTGTAATTATACACCCCAACATTATAGCTTCCGCCACTTGGTTGTGAGTAGTAAAGCCTGTTTGAAGGTCACTAAAGGTTGTTTGTATTTAACTAAGAGTAGAGAAACCACAGCTTCGTTCTAAATTCGAAGGTAAACAATTAATTGTTCTCCTGCGATTGTTTATGTTGGCTTGACAGTTTCAGAGTACATGAGTGTAGATTCTGACTACTAAATTTTTAAGAGCACCTCTTAGTCAAATTTAGAACATCAAACACTCTCCCACGTGACCAAACATAATGCTAGTATGCCATACAGAACATAACTGATACATCTTTATTATGATAAAATTGTTTAACAAACTTGCTATTTAATACTTGGTACAGATAAATTAAATCTTTTTGACAAATGCAATTTATTATCAATTTACAGTCCCTGTAATAGTAATTTGTGTCAAATGCTCTTAAGCACTAAACATTCTTCTTACCACTTTTATACAACTCAATCTTCTCCCTTATTTTTTTCTTTACTTCTAACCCATCTTCATAAAAAGTATACACTTTACTGTGTGCTTTACTGTATCCCTGTTCAGCTGCTTTTTCATAAAATTCAAGTGCCTTTTGAATGTCTGCTTCTACTCCAATTCCATTTTCATAATACAGGCCAAGCATATATTGTGCATAAACATTTCCTTTTTTAGCTCCTGCTTGACAGATTTCAATTACAGAGCTAATGTCAATTTTTGATCCATACACTTTGCTATAATGTCTACTGTTTTCAACCTGTATTGACATATGTGCTTGTTTTACTGCACTCTGATATAACTCAGCTGCTTTTTGTTTATCTTTTTCTACTCCAGTTCCATTATCATAACATAAAGCAAGGTTATATTGTGCACAGGCATGTCCTTGTTCAGCTGCTTTTTTATACCATTCAACTGCTTTTTGTTTATCTTCTTCTACTCCAGTTCCATTATCATAACATAAAGCAAGGCTAAATTGAGCAGAGGCATCTCCTTGTTCAGCTGCTTTTTTATACCATTCGACTGCTTTTTGTTCATCTTTTTCTACTCCAATTCTACTGGTATAGCATAAAGCAAGATTATATTGAGCCCTGGAATCTCCTTGTTCAGCTGCCTTTTTATACCATTCAACTGCTTTTTGCTCATCCTTTTCTACTCCAGTTCCATCTCTATAACACTGAGCAAGATTATATTGAGCCCTGGCATCTCCTTGTTCAGCTGCTCTGTGATATAACTCAAGTTGATCCCTTTTTTTCATAAGTGCACGAGTATTATCGTTATATATTACGATGATATTAAATAGTGAAAAACAGTGTTTCAGGGTAGCAATAGTGTTATTAAATTTTCACCCAATATACGCGGTTGTATAGTAATAGTAGGTGTGAATACGGAAGTAACAATATTGTATTAGTGTGAATATCGTAGCCAGTGTAACTGGTATTTATATTGGTGGAGTTTGTAGATCACCAAATATCGAATGATATTTTGGGGGTCGGGGTTAGATATCGGTAGTGTCACGAACATAATAAGGGGAAGCCTCATATTCCATATTTTCTGTCGATCACTTCAAATCGCTAAGGCTTTTGAAGGAAGCATAAACATCGTAAAAATACACACTGTAGTGCTTGCACTATAAAAAGTAGCGCCACTTTTTCGTTTCCTTTGACTAAATTGTAAGTTTGCATATGTAAACCTTCTTTTATTTAAACTTTTTTATAGCAGAATTAAAAAAGTAGAGGTATTCTCTTATATCGCAGGTGTTACAGTATGTATTGGTATAGTTTTTATGAGCGTAGCTTGCTTCTTTCAAAGACTTAGCGATTTGAAGGCTGCTATTGAAAGTGATCGGCAAATAAACTTCGAATATGGATTTTCATATGAGGCTTCCCATATTTAGCGCAAATATTTATTTTTAACTCGAATATTATTTTGGGGATTTTATTGTAATTTTGTACAACCTGAATAATGATGAAATGTTTATTCTAGTATTTGAGAAAAATCTAACTTTGTGAGATATTGTTGCAATTGCCTTTGTCCCACTCGCGATTATCTTGAGCCTTTCAGACTGGTTGCTTATATTCGCAAATTCGGTTACTGGGGAGGATGGATAAGAAGAGGACGTGAGGTTGTGCGTATGAGGGGATATTTGATATACCGTATATTCGAAATTATGGAGTTCCATAATAATTTGTCCTCTCCACAACGGAAACCTTGGAGCCCAATTTGGCTTTTTTTGTCCGCATATATAGATTTATTTTTGCTGCGTTGTGGCGAACGATTATATCGAATTCAGCCAATTTGGCAGCAGAGCCACTTCCCGAAAGTACTAAGTAGCTTGACGGTAAAAATCGTCATGTTATGACATATTTGCACGGTTGACTTTATGCCCGTAGCCAAGGACGAGCACATGGCATTACTGTTTGGGGTTTTGGCGAAGATGTGACATTTAAGCGCATTTACCTATGATGGAATGTGTGAATTTCGTTAAAAGTGTTGCAAATATATAGTCGATTTACTGCCTGAGATTAACCAGAGTAATTTCTAGAATGTCATGCAGTCGTTTCAAGCCAATTAGATTTTATTTTTTTGGAATCGACGTTAGTTCTTTAGCAAGTTGAGAAATACACGCCCGTATTTAGACCAAATCTGGTTGACAAGTTGGCTGGTAGCTGTATGTCGCACCACCTTAAGCTTAAACCCAGATGGTTAAGTCTTAAATACCGAGTGAAATTTGCAATGGGAAAATTTTAGCTAACGTATTTAGGAACTCAAAAGCGTTTTTTTTTATATGTCGATCTGTGTTTACTCATGATTGTGTTTGCATCCCCCACCAATAGAAGGACTATCGCTAACGTATTCAGTAACTCAAAGTATTCTTTCACAAGTAGTAATACCACAAGTTACTTGCGCTTACATAGATTATTTATTCTTTATGCTAAAATTTACAGACGTTAAATAACATATATTTATAACAAAAACCCAGTTGTTTATACACGCAAGTAGGGTTGATATCGTAATGTCAATAAAATACTTTTATAATGTTGTTACCTGATTGTCCAATCTGACATACAACAAGGATGCTGATTGTTAGTTTCGCTACTGTTTGGAGGATTCATGTAACGAAGAAGACATAGTATTATTTGTAGCCATTCATATTGAAGACCGTTTAATTTTAGCAATGAGTAGGGGAGATTGTTTTATTTTGCTTTTTTTATGCGTATTATACAGTACAGCAGTATGGTCACAATACAGTATGCTTATTTTGAATTACGACAAAGCACAAACACTGTATTAAGTAAAGAATATATAGGAAATGGACATTAGCGTTTTTTCACAGATACCCCAGTGAGCCACGCACAGGTTTCGTTTCGGGAAATCGAAATGTACATAAAGATACAAATATTTTAACTGGCCAGAGATGTAACACAGAAGTCACGCTCCTGCAGCAAAACCTCGCGATAGTAGTTTTCGAAAACAACTACAGTCGACCTCCCATACAGTCACACCCTCGGGAATGACCAAAACCAGTGACTATAAGGAGGGGTGACTGTATG
>CAJVPI010000613.1:0-25079 GCA_910592345.1 Paraglomus brasilianum
TCTAAATGCATAACTCCTCTAAATGCATAAATTTCTGCGGTCCCGACAGTATGCATTTAGAGGAGTCTCACTGTATAAGCAACATTCAAAGGTTCAGTGAAGTTTTTTTTATTAGGAAAAGCAAAACCTTAGTAAAAACTTGCAGTTAAAAAAGACACTATTTCTCAGAATGCATATTTATCACTTTTCTTGGTGACTAGAAATGAACATGCTGTAATAGTAAATGAAGCCTTGACCAAGAGTTTGTTGAAAAGTGAGTGTGAATGGAGGATGCCAAGTAAATGTAGTAGTAGGAGTACTACCTTCAAGATAGAAGAGCAGTAAATGGGGAAATGAAGGTAGACCCTTAAAATTTTCAATGTTTACTTTGTCTGGTTTTGTTGCAGCATGCCCATATTATGTTGAGAGACTGGCAAATCTTATAACAGGCCCAAACATTAATGATTTATATGCCAATCAGTTGCTGAAATCAAGGAAACAAAAAAAACAAGAAAAACAAGATTGAATGTCTTCTATTACTATATCAATAAAAAATCTAAATTTTTGAATTTCTGTATTGGCATTATTTACTAAGCAAACAACCAGAATTTGTACTGTAGTTTTCAGACAATTTACACAATGTATCATAACAACTATATATGTTACACTTATATTTTCATATGATTTATATACTGTCAGTTTGGCCAGATAATAGCTCCATTATAACAACTTTCTTAAATTTATGAGTATTTTATTCGAACACTACAGTCAATTAGCTCCATAACAATATAAATTTTTTGTTGTTTGCTTAGTATTAGTAAATAATGCCAATACGGATGTTCGGAAAATTAGATTTATCATATTTTTTACTATTTGATTACGGAGACTTTTGTCCAGTCAAACGCTCCCCATTCCACATTGGCCTTCTCCTCTCAAATAACTACCATTATCCTATACTCTCATTAGAATTCTTTCATGTATGGCCTTCCTGCTGGCCACTTCTTTGTTTCACCTCTGACTCTGTCATGTTAAAACTAGCTTTAGCGAGCCTGTTAGCAGGATATCGTAGCTTGGAAAAAGTTGCATTAATATCGTATGTCAAACGCTCTGTTTTCTCGAAGTAATCCCCTTTCTTCAATTTGCCTAAAGAATTATCAACAGTAAAAAATCGCTGTTCGAGAAAAGATAAACAAACGCTATGGCTTGTGCATACTGCAATATCAATCGTCCAATAAGATTTGGAATTTCTCCGATAACATCAATCAGCCAAATATTCATCAAGGAAACCGTCTTGACAGAATGCCAGTTCTCATCCAGCAATTGCGTACTGTCTCTTTAGTTACATTTTGCCAACCAATACTTGCAAAGTTGATTCGCATGTTTGAGCAAAATTTCTTTATTGCAAACAGACAAAAAGACAGCGCCGAACTACAGTTTGACAATTGGCTGAGTACTATATACTTGCCTGTCAAAGAAAACCTACACGAGCCAATTGAAGAAGCACTGAAGGTGAGTTTCAGAATATTCGTGTAGAAATGTGAATAAAATTGACCAATTATTTTTTCATTTATTTCAGCTTATCGCCAGCAGACTACCGGGCGCGCTGTAAGTAGTTTGACAACAAAGAATTGAAGATTACAGAATATTCAACAGCAGAAGATTACAGAATGCTTATCGCCAGCAGATTAACGGGCGCGCTGTAAGTAGTTTGACAACAAAGAATTGCTCTGTTGCAAAATAGCATTTCTAATATTTGTTTACTATATCAATATCGTAGAGAAGCTCTATAAACAATGCGCCATCGGAAGAAGACAAATTCACACAACAAATGATGACAGCTTTACCGTTTTCCTTGACAAAGTAAAAAACGGTAATGCCTGTGACTCCCGTTCGCCGTCAGGAGTTGCGCTTCGGACCGGGAATCAATTCCGGCAAATGGTTTCGACAGAAGTATGCCCAGATAGCCAGCGCGGCTGGCTGGAGCCAGATACACATCCCGACAATGGCTGCCAGTGCATGGCAGACCATGTCGATGAGCGACACTAATCCTAGATAATTAATTTGTCCTCGAGTTATTCACGGTAGTCTATCGGTGGGTGGGGTACACTAGTTTTTCAATAAAAAACACAATTAATTCTCGTCAGATAATCACGGGACAAGAGGCGACTATCATATTAATTGTAAAACCTGAGATTTAATAAAACCACATTTATAAAAATAAAGATACGTATTCAAACTCGATAAAATATGGTCACTTTAAGATAAAGTTTTTTTGCCCCAAATTTTTGTATTAGAATACCTCCATAGTATAATCCATTGTAAACATCTAACAAATGAACCTCTACAAGTGAAATACCTCGGTTTGCCTCTTTAAATTAAATGAGTGTTACCAATTCTTGATTCGAAAACCATGAATAGTGCTTCTATCAAGAATAAACGCAAGAATATAAAAACTCTGATCAATTTACGAGAAACTCTGCGAAATGTTCAATACGCGCTTGGATCAAAATCAAGAACTTGCTGAGAAGTTTTCGTTATCATGGATGCGACCTCCCCAACAGCAAAAAAGAGCAGAGTAAACTACTAAATTTTAAATCTAAAAAGAGCTTTGGTCTATGGTGGAGAATGCAGTAAACAACAACATCATACTTGAAAAGGCCGTGAGTTTGCTACACGTCTCGGCGTTCACAATTTTAATGGTTCAACGGATAAAAAAATTCAAGAATCGAAATCACCATAAATATCACCGTACAGGAGAGGCAAACAACTTCGATAGATATCTCCCTTCAGAAGCTCTTTATGCATTAGGCAAATTACTCTAATGATACGAAATTGCGTAATTTACGTCGGAGCATTGTTTGCCAATGGTAGCAATTTGTATTGACGCTGCATAAATAAAACATCCGTAACTTCATTTATAGGCCAGACATATCAAAATAAAAAAGAAGAAATAGATTTAGAATTTCCCTTTCCGTCCTCGTTATTAGGAACGCGTCTATTTTGTGACAAGTGTTGATAACACATATATAACATACTCAATATTATTCTCATAATTCATTTGCCCCAAAGTATCGACAACAGTGGTGATACTAGTAAATCAAAATTTATTCCTCTATCAGATTACCCCATGGTAAAATCGTTTAAACATAATCTTGTCCAAAACGTCTTTTACAGAAACCATTATATTAACTTAAAGTCTATACAAACTAAGTCCATTATATGACTCATCTTGTTTGAAAAGCATGACTGAAACTCTAGAGCTGCACATTATAATTAAGATAAACCATTCGCGTCGTAAATGTTCTAATGCACTTTACCTAGCACTCGATTCTCTCAAACTTTACACTTTCGACTCTCTGAAATCCTTCACCAAGGCTAAAATCGCGTCTGCTGATCCAATAAGACACCCAATAGTACCAATTGCCATAACAAACATGCACCAGATAATCTCCAACGTTGTCACTCTTTTCCATCCATATAATTTCAGATAAAACAATACGGGCAGCACGAATACTAAAAGACAATTCGCGAGTGCTCCAAGGAGGGCCATAAAGTCACCAAAGAATGGGACAATCACGGCCACGAAGACGGAAGTAACGACAAGAAAAGCGCGGAAGAGGAAACGAAACAAAAATTCGGTCCTGGGTGTGAGATGATCTCGCGTCACTTTGAGCGTTTTCTCGGCATCGTGAGCAAAGGCAGTCATGAGAATGGGAGTCGTAAAAAGAACGTGGAGCGTTATCATTAACGTTGCTATGGTTAATGCGAGGCCTGTATGACGCAAGCAAGATTATTAGGTAAATATCATCCCAACAACGGATCACGCAAATGCATCCTAACACCTTACCATTCGGCACACTAGAGAGCACAGGGCTAGCCACGTTATCGCCATAAACACCATAAGCAACCCCGGCCGTTATCAAGTTTATGATTGCACACGTCGACAGCGCACTAGTCACTACTTTCCCCCAATCATTTGGCTTTTGCATAGCTTCTTCGATGTGAGGAAATACGCTATTGCCTCCAAATGAGAATGAAATCGTGGCGAACGCGACAGGGAATTCAGAGAAGGATATTATTTTGTGTTTAGGCGGAGGTAGATCAGAACGGTTGTCTGGAGTGTCGAGAATAGAGAGAGCAATTACGACTAGAATACAGAACAGGGTTGAAAAGGAGCCGAAGAAGCTAGAGAAGATGGGAGTATAATAGAGAGTTGATACGTCAGAGGCTCGTTTATAGTTAAGCCATCCACACCGAGGGGTTTGCAATTTTGATATCCCTTGGAACTATCGGTCAAGTCATTCTTGCTGGCAACAAACCTCAAGATCGTAATCTCCTTTATAGTCTTCATCATAATAAACGGAACAGCGACAAATACCCCACAGATCACGGTCAATGTCGTAGTTCCCAATTCTATCCCGAAATTATGAACGGCAAGATCGTTAAGATTCTGTGCCGCAAATATCAAGAATAAAACGGGAACACCAAGGAGAATGATATCGTTGAAGATGCCAGCGACGTACTTGCCGACGTTGCCATAAGCATGATAGCCTATTTCAGCGTAGGATGTTAAGCGAGTGTGGCTGAAATAGGGGAGTTGTATGAGTATTTGATAAGAGGGGGGGGTCAACGTAATTGTTATTTATATATATGCTCACCCGTCGTAGTGAAGACACTTGATTAACAAGATACTGGTGTAGGTGGTAGCAATCATTGCAAGTACGATGAGCCCCATACCGATCCATCCACTCTGTTTCAGCGCGTAAGGTAAGCCCAAAATACCAGTTCCAGCAACGATGCACCTAAATTTCGGTTGGATCGTTTATTATTTTAATCTCACCGCTTTTTCACAAAAAAGAAGAGAGAATCGAGTATGTTCAATAACTTACACAATATCAAGATAAGCCGCAAAATTGGAACCACAAGCAGCTGACGTCCCGCCGGCGGGGTCTCTGTGTGTGTCGTTGCGTTCGATCTCTCTTAAAAGAGGAGTATGTTCAGCGACGCGTTGAGTGTCATTAGTGGATAGAGATGTTGTCAGCTGCATTTGAATACAATTTGTTCGCGACTTGTGTTTTCAATGGAAGGGCAAAAGGAAATTATGGATTAAGATTAAGTACTGAGGGAAAAGAAAGGTATCTCTCTCCCCTTATTTACAGTATTAGTACTAATGAGTCATAAGTCATTATCGACTTTAAAATTTTTTAATTTGGTCAAAGTGAAACACAGATTACAGTATATGAACAGTTAGCAGCAAATCGATTCATACTAAATACGGGAAAAGGAAAACCCCATGACTATCGCAAGTAACTTTTTGGAAAATCGCATGACAAGTACGTATAACAATATCAACAATATGGAGGCATGTCCACGGGACACAATCACTTGATATATTAACAAGCCCGGCTTAGCTTTTACAACAAAGTTTGTTTCCAAACACAAACGAACCGTTCATGCATAAAGGCAAAACTTTGTTTTCACAAATGCTCTGGCTTGACGAACAGTCCGCTTTAACAAAAGTTGGCGAAACGAAACGCTTCGGTTAAACAGGGCTTTACCGACACACTTTTTGTTAAACAAACAAACAAACAAACAAACAGATTTCTTTTCCCTGCCATGGTGGCCGACGAAAGCTTCCATCGTCTGGCCAACGCAAACACTTCCTCACTCATTATTAACAAAACCCGCCCCCCTATTGTTCTTTCTGCGGGACATACATCGGGCTATCGCTATATGAATATGTCTAGTTATAGTTGTTATTTGATATAGTTCGTAGGTCGCGGGGAGACTATGCTCCGGGTTTTATGTGAGCAACAAGACGGGGCAAGTAAGTCTAAATGAATGAGATGTCACTAGTGTAATGACAGTGTCTATATTTATTAATCAAATTAGGGGACATTACTGATATACTGATAACAATAAATGAAAGGTCTATTGCTTGCCAAGTGACCGTATCCCCAATGGTTTGACCAAATCACGTAAAGTCGTCCTAGATATGAGATTTTTTATTTAAGAGACGCCAACACTAGTACTAATTCGAAACTAAACATGATTCATGAAACACGAACGTTAATATTAATACCAGTATTAGTAAACCAAATAATCCTCCTGCAAAGGCAATATATGAATGATTCGGCATTACCCCCACTTTCGAGTTGCTTTGATGAACTCACTGATAATCTTTGTGCACAGCCCATCACAGATTCCGTCTTCTTCCTATCAAAATTGTTTGCTACAAAGTTTAAAGATAAGCCCGCCCCTAGTACTAGGGGAAATCTACGCACATCACCGTGAAAGTATATATTTGATAATACTATTTATATTTTCCCTGTAATTATTATAATTAGTAAACGAGCTTTTGGTTGATGAAGGGCCTGTGTCACCGAGCAGTATTGTTACAAACGTATCAAAGAAACACGATAAGAGTTTTAATGTACAGTATAGTGTCGGCGTACAGCTGGGCATCTTTTGAAATATTAAACGGGCCATTAATAATTAAATCTCTACTTTCCGTGACGGGCATAGCCAATTACCTCATTAATGCCAGTTGGTTTTAATCTAAGAATTATGGTGATACGTAGCAAGCGACTCTACAGTGAATGAAGGAAAAACTTTCATAACCGCCGCAAAAACTGGCAAGATGAAAGTTGAGTTAACGGGCATTGTATTCCACAAATACGTCATATGGTAATTTTACTTACTGTACAAAACTATTACTATCCGCCGATAAAACAGCATTCTAAGATATACGCCAAGTATTACACACACATACGTGGCGTATATATCATTAGATTGTTATGTACTAAATTATACATAATAATAAAGCGCAGCAACCAGTTTATTCTAGAAGGCAACAATATTATTTATTTATGCTAACCGGTCTTTAAGTAAAGAATGTTCTCACAAAGATTGATAGATTATAAGGGGTGAGAAGTCTGGAAGGATTATAACGCGTTTTATTAGGGGTGTATCCTTAAGAGATACCATTTTTCCAGTATGTTATCAATCTTACGGGGTTAAACGTATACAATCTGATATTTGGTAAAACCGAAAATTAAATTTATCACTTGAACGATATTGTTTGCACTAACAACTTTTAATTTTTGGTGACAGCTTTCTAAAAGGAAAAACATAAATTATATAATGAACTTTACTGATAATTTGGCCCAGTGAAGTTGATTTGGCGATTTAAGTCATGTGTTCTCGATAATAATAATAACTGGTATATAAGGCGTTCGAAGCGTCAGATACCCGGCATCTGTGATTGTCAGAAAGTGTAGCAACAACGACCAAACATTTATATGCGATAAGAAATTATGTGTCAAAATCTTTAGTTATTGCTTTACCAATATCATCGTTAATACGTAATTATCGAAGCCTTAATTTATTGTAACCGCATTGAACAAATATCGATTGCTTCGTTTCAAAGATTGTGCATATCTCTTTGCCATCCATAATGCAACACTAAATGTTAGATAATCTTGCTTTTTTATCCACTGCCAGCAAACAATGTCTTTATCCTTTAATTTGTCCAGCCAGAGTTACCACAAATACATGGAATGAAAAGAGGCCAATCAAAATACAATTAGAGGAGTAACATAACCGTTGCAAAGCAATTATACAAATTTACGAAAAATCTCTTAACCAAACAGTTTTCGCAGTACATGCATGAATGGCCGTTGGGAAAATATCAAGATTTAGAGCCCATTGGCCATCTTTGCCTGGGGCTATTCTTCTGGACGCCTGCAAATGCAATAGATTTCGTGATGCTCGAGATGCCAGCGCTTAGTGACCCCTTTCACGGGTAACAAATATTATGATACGTAAACAATCAGGTTCAGCGCATGAACAACAGCGGTTTGTTTATGTTGTACAGTTTATGTCACAAATTTATTTATGATCGCACAAGCGAAAAAGGGCATTTATTTAAATTATTTATCGACTTTGCATTATACATGCCGTCACTTTTACTATGGCTTTTCCAAAATAGGTCTACAACGTGTCCGCAGTGTAACTGCGTGTTTTTATAATTTGCCACAAGACATTCGGAAAAAGCATAATTGTAAGACTGTTTAGCTACCAGTAATTACATTTTTGTCTCCATTGTGCGCTTGGAATCGTTATCTCGCTACAAACCCATTCTTTCTGTGAAACGTACCCAGGGCAGTCGATTACCGCAGGGCACACGTTATGCAAATGCGTATGCGGGGAAACTCGCATGCGCGGGAGACTCCCCATGCAAATTTGGTCATATCTGCTCTCTTTCGACTTTTTGAAAAATAAAAATGCATTGGTAAACTCGATAAGTCGGACACGACTGGCTGGGGGATGGCTGTCCGACTTGTCAAGAAATCCGACTTGTCAGAAAATTTTAAATATAACATATGTATGATTAAGAAGTCTGCCAATGGGCGTGAACTCTGATTTTTTTAGATTGAAATCGAGAATTATAATTATTTGTGTAAGTTGTCTTGGTTCTGGACCATCTCGTGAGGCCCATTCTTGATTCGCTAATTTCTTTGTACGTGCGATGGTTTTTTGAGTAAAATTTGCAATTATTCGAATACCATCCAATTTTGTATTCAGTTAAAACGAATTAATAAGAAGACGTAGACAAAGTGTGTTTCAAAAAATATGACGCATGACGGTGAACAATAATTGTCGTACAAGTTTTCAGTGACGGTTAATGCATGGTGTTATGAGCGAGCGAGCGAACACTTATACGTAGTAGTAGTAGTAGTAGTAGTAGTAGTATAGACATAACCCAAGCATTTAGATTCACAGACAAGCATGCGGTAATAGTGTCATGAATCAGACTATAGTACCAATGTATTCGAAAAATCCGTTTCCCTGTAACCGGATAGTATGGAATTTCCTTACAAGAATGCTTGTACGTCTTACCAATTCGCTTGAACAAAAATCATTATTATTATTAGAAAGCAAGAACCTGAACAGACAAATAACCGATAGTGACAAAAAGCGAGAAACTCTATGTTTCGATTTGTTACATATCAAAGACTGCAGACGAGATAACGAATGGGTAATTGTTTAACCTGTTCCTATTTGTGAGAAACCACGCAGAGAACATTGGACATAAGGATTGGCAATAAAGAAGTAGTAATCATGCATATAGACTTCTTCCTTGTTGAGGCTATTAAAAAGTCCGTTGAGGTTGAGCAACCTCGGTTACTGGAAAATTAACAAGTGATTCGCTATACGACGATTCTTATACGCATGTTTCGTTATACAACAGGTTCGTTATACAATACTACCATGTTCGTTATACAACATAATTAAGACGATACTGGGTTGTGTAAACTTGATATTCAATTCGTAATATTTATACAAGCTTTACAATCGGGAAGCCAATACTTCATTACATAAGAAAACCCAATCAATTAACTGACGCTTGACAATCACATTTTGTATACGTGGGAACGAGATTCAGAGTTTTCGACTGGCGTCCTTATTGAGTTCGCTTTGCAACAGATATAAGGTTACACAGGCTGGTTTGTCTTTCCTAATCAGCAATCACTTATTGTGGGAAGATACAGTTTCCTTTTTTTTACAATGCGTGTTCGGTGTTTATGCTAAAAAGCTTTCAATTTGAACAATTTTAGTTAACAGAAATTCCATCTCTCACTGTCAAGAAGGCAATACAGAAAAGGGCAGGGCAATTTGCACCTTTTTAAAACAGATGGTGCAATAAATGTGTAACGATTGCGGTACGCCAAAGACGATGGCGAAATCGGGTGTCTTGCTTTATATATTCTAAATTCGTGAATTAAAAGTATTGCCATAGATGAATGAACGTTCTTATTGTGGAATAATCCGCTATTACTATTGACAGCGTGGTACACAGCCGTAAAGCAAAATCGGCGAACAAAGATTGGGGGCCTTTTCGTTTAACGGAAGATACCCCAAATTTAACAAGGATAATAATAATAATAATCGGTTGAAAGCGCTATTTGATTGTTGGCGTTGGCACTGTATTGAAGGATGAATTCTAATTCCGAGTTTGATCAGTGAGACGTTGTACTTTACATTTACATTTAACTAATACAAGGTTGAATGGACATTATAATTACATTGATATATGAAATCACGACCAGTTCATATATTTTTAGCAGCAACCATTAAGAATCCGTGGTTGCAAATAAGCATAAGTGGATGGCGTATATATTTAAGGGACGAACTTTAATAATTACATATGATGTAACTTCGTATCACATTGTAGAGTTACGATAAGAATGATAAACGTGTTCGACGATGTATGGTTGGTGTACGGTTGGTGCAAGACAACAAAAGAAATTCTTTGACAAAATAAAAGTATTGTCAAGAACAAGGCTTGAATTCTAAATAGGGTCCATATTGGCTACAGTTGAGCAGTCGGCGGGGTACTGAACAATTGAAAGATAATAGCGTACACATGTACGTATATAGATAATATTTATATTAAACTCGCACATTACAACAATAAAAGCTTAAAGACAATTATTAAAAATACTCCTTTTATGTATGTAGCGCTTTATTCTAAAGTAATTTTTAGTTTTAGTAATGAATTTTTTACAGTCTCTCCTTTTGTTGTGCTATGCTAAAAAATAAGAAAGACTAGGAAAAAGAAGATTGAGTCTGTACAAAAGAGTTTATAGAAATGATTGAAGAAAGTCTGTTGATTTTTTTTTTAAAGTTGATATCTTGCATTTTGTAATGACCAAGATTAAAGTTGGTATGTCCATAGCTGCGTACACACCACCACCACCACACATGTACGCATTCTGCAACTTGAGTTCATATCTTCTTTTGATTGTCCGACTTTGGTGAAGAAAAAAACAAAAAAGTCCATAAGGAGAGTTTTACTACCCCCAAAAAACCGTATTTGTATTCGTATTGTTCGATTCACGCTCCTCGCTCTTTGCCGTGCTCTTTGCCGTGCTCTTTGCCGTTCATATTACTACCGGCATTCTTTGTACGGTGTATTGAAACTCTCTGCAATCAGAATTGTGTGTGCAATTATGCCTTGGTAAATAGCAATACGACAGTGACTTGGATGGGGGTTGTGCAGACTTTGGGAGTGTCAGTGTCGGCATGGATATATTATATTTGGTGTAGGGTTCAGCGGTGATGGTGGCGGCGAGTGTAGACGGAGTTCCATAAGCAGTTGTATCTGCTGTCGCAGTCGTTGTTGTAGAGGCAGATAGTGTCAATCGAGGAGAAGCAGAGTATGGTTGATACGATATTATAGGTGTTGATGCATCGATATCCTTCAACCGACACGAGTCTGAGCAGTATAGTCCACCCTATAACATAAAGGTTGGTGAGTATACATGTGACGAGATTAACGAGCGAGAGCAAGCTATTATAGCAAAGGGCTTGCTTGTTTAGCATTGTTATACTTACCGAAGTGTGTCGTGAGCAGGTCAAACACCAATCTAAATCCATTGTTGTTGAGTGTTTTTTGTTTTTAAATTAAATGCTTTTTACAAGTGCTCAAGTCTTTTTGTTACACTCAGCGTCGTTTGTTTAAAGGACGGTTGCGAAAGGGACAAGGTCTTTATATATACAATACGTAAAATTTTCGACTAACCATGGAAAGGGGGGGTAAATATAGTGATTTTTCGCAGACTACGGTATTTAACTCGTATTTGGTAAGTGGGATGCATCAGCTTTTATGTTACATCTGTTACATCACTGCAATGAAACAAAGGGGGCAAAAATTGTAATGGCCGACGTAATGCTGGGGCCTAAATCAGCGAATATATGGGAATAATAAACAGTGTATTCGATTGTATTATTGTATAGTATTGTATTTATATTGTGTTGTATTTATATTGTGTTGTATAGTATGTACATTTATTTATGCAGCATCCTTAATGGCCGGGGCGGGCGAACATTGCATCTCTCGGCTGCCTTTTTCTGAAGCCCGCAGGGCACAGCAGTGAGCAAAGCCAGGAAAGAGTTGGACAAAAGTGATATCAACAGACGATTAGTAGGTAACGATAGGTTGTATATGAATGATTATTATATGGATATGCCTAACTGCCTCGTGGACAATGATATAAATATGTATATCATGTGGGAATGTATAAATTATGTAGTAAATGTAAACAATAACATTTATATTGATACAGTACCTGCCCGTAGTGGCCCGATCCCGTTTGTTCCATTCATCCTATTGGGCATCCCGTCATCATCTCATCAAAATATTGACCGCAAATGAGTCATCCAGTCATTGGCCGTCTATATCGCATCTGTCAACGCCGGTTTTGAAGCTTGTTATTCAACATTTACCCCACATTTCCCAAACAAGGCATTACTTTCAGCCATTCTCAACAATAGCCTGTATGTGTATATGCAACAGGGAGAAGAAGAGTCGCAATTTCAGCCGACAGTAATTTATTCCCAATTTTGGGCATTTTCGTTTGCTTTGCACCAACCACACAGTACAGTACAAACACCCTGCATGAGGTGACGATGGCGGAATTACGAAGCAAGCCGAAAAAACGCAAACTCGCATATTTTAAAGATCTGATATGAGATGTAATATGTATTTGCAGCGACCAAGTTTTGATGGCGATTGATAATCACGAACGTCGTTCCGAATGATCAAAAGAGATTAAAAGCTTAACCGAGTTAAACGATAATCATCCTCTTGCCTCCGTGACTTTTTTTCCGTTGCCCCTAATTCAATCCTAGTTAATTCGGTACATGACATAATGTGTGCGAGGCGAATATCAACCTTGCTTTTCTTTTTTTTGAAAGAGGGAGGAAAAAAAAAAAAAAAGACTGTAAGACTGTGTAAGCCCCTGAGAAATATGGGGGAGCATATCCATGGGTTCCTTTCCATAGTTGGTAATATGAAAAACTTAGATAGGTGTCAATATATGCACAAATCGTTCTCTGTCTATCCCAGACTATTCCTGATATTCACTGCTATTCAACTTTATCGATGGAAAATCTAAACACAGGTGATGCTCCTTTGCCAATTACAAATCTCTTTGCTAAATTAAAGAATGCAGATTTAATACAAGAAGTTGATTGTTTTGACTCTAACCTCGATGATGTCATTGGGGAGTAAAAATACCCAATAAAGAACATTCTCAGCAAATATTTGTGACCCGAACTAAGAATCGATACTAATAATAGCAGTAATTTGCTATTATGCTTTTAGAGTTCCAGTTAATCTCCAAGACAATGCACAAAAACCAGTCATGCGTATATATGTAGATGTGTATGTAGATGTGTAAGATGTATGTGTAGATGTGTATGTGTATGTAGATGTTAATGTGTAGATGTGTATGTAGATGTTAATGTGTAGATGTTAATGTGTAGATGTGTAGATGTGTATGTTAGTTAGTATACACGTTACATACTGTACGTAAAAGGCTTTTCAAAATCTGCGTTCTTTATCCGAGACTATAACGTTGCCTTATCCCTATTGTCCAATAAACTTACCCACCTCCCTTCTCTTTCTAGGGTCAAAAACCGTATATCCGTTTCACTCGTACATTCGGTCATATGAAGACACATTCCCACACTAACAACGAATTGTTTTAATTTAAATGTCCCCACGACTTTAATAATTAGAACAAAATGCAAGACAATTATTTAACATAGGAGAGCATACATTTCGCATTATTATTTTCACAGCTACATTAATCCAAATGAAGTAAAGTACAGGCCAATTATCGTTCATAAAAATCCAAATAAAAAGGTTGTAATGCATGCGTTGCAACATACGACGTTTTATCAAGAAGAGAAGGGAATCAATCGTATGATGAGAAGAAAGAAATCGAATATCGGGAAACGTGAATAAACTGTGCGATGCTCACGGTTCTTGTAACAATTGTGGATCCTAATACGAACTCGGGCGATAAAGAAACACTTTTTGCAACGTATAAGCCCGTTTTACATGCGTGTGTAGTAAGTCAATGTTCAACTACAGAGTTCCGCGCAGACACCGTTTGGATGCAACTTTGAAACAAGTTTGTTTCCCTATCGCCAAACCATTTCAGGTCGATTAAACATGTACGTCATATGAGACTAGCAAAGATTCGTATTTGTGGGATTATGCTTCTCATCAGCTTGTCCCACACCTTTTCCGTAATAAAGAACACATTTCGCCGCCAAATGACTCTTCTTCGATCGACAATGCAGTTTAATTTCTTTTTTATAACACTTAGCGCATCCTTACAAAAAGATTCCCACGTAGCGAGGGCGAAAGAGAAAAAAGGGGGGAGAAAGGTAATATGTGGTCAATGCAGTTTGTAACGTACCTAGACTGGGCCCTGAACTTGTGTTCTGAACCTAATTCGTCTGGTATAATACTGCAACAAATCTAAAATGCATGCACGAATAATTTTCAAGCACCCTTTTTGTCTAGCTGCAGCATAGCCATCGAATGATTCTTCCGTTAATATATTATCTACTATTAGCTCGATTTTCATGCTTTCCGCACATTAACACTCGATATATGGCGCATTGTAAACGTAGTTGATCCGAATATTTGTGTGCCGGATGGATCGATTAGTAAATTAACAATAATATTATTCTTTGCGTTGCGCATGATAAAATGCTGTTTCTTGACATTAGCGCTAAACATTTAAGTAACGACAAGTTTCTTGGCAGCTTTCAAACGGAATAATTGGTCGGCATGCTAATTATCCGTTGTCTGTTCGGCTTAGTCCAATCGCCCCTCTTTTTCTCTGATTATGATTTGTTTGCTTACTTGTTAGGTAAATGTTACCTACTACCACTCTTTATTCATCTTTTTAGAACTTGGATGTACATTTATTACTATTTATGCACAATCGGTTCTTTTCACATGTTTATTTGCTCATTGAAAGCCTTTTATGCATGTTTTGCAGTAACCGGTTATTGCGACTTGTTTCGGGCACTACTTTCAAACTTGCTTTCTGTCCCCAAATTTCAAAGCCCATTCTGATATGACGAAGCATGTCGCCTGCGAATGGTACGGTAAACCTTGTCTTAAAATGATGAAACATGAAACTACAGAAATGCCCGAAATACTGCTACCCGCGCAGACATTCTCTGTTCATTCATGCATTGATATGCGTGAATGTCGACATCAACTCGTAACGATGGGGGCAGTGCTAGTACCAATATCAAGCAGCCAGTTTTCATATTAATACATTAATATGGTCGTATGAACTACCAATATTGGAAATCTTCCAATGTCGTGCATTTGGATAATATTAGTCTTTTATTATTCTTGCTCAATTTCCAATTTCGACCTGGCATTGAGATTGGTTAGCTTGCCAGAGAAACTTGCTACTAAATGCTAGTTCGGCCGTTATCGTCCCATCTACGACTTGTCATACACCAATATATCAGTATCCTTTTTTCTTACCGCAACTTGTTCAAATGTTGTGTTGATCCAGCCAATTAGTTTATGGAAGAGGGAATAGTTGTTAATTACGTGTGCTAGAGCATATCAAGGAAAAATCCGAGAACCGATTTGGTCGTTCGCACCAGTCAACACTAGTACAATCGTATGCAAATCCCAGAGTCATATTAAGCTTACTGCCCTCCTACTAACGGCATATGCTCGTCTCATGATCAGGCACTCTTGTCCAAAAGCATTTGTACGCACGGAGAATCTTGTCGTTCGATATTGATATATTGACATTGGCGTTAAACCCCGTCGTATATAATTGTGAATACTAAGAACATTACCATTATTGCCAAGTCAAAGACAGAACATTACCATTATTGTTAGACCTACATCATTCACACATATCTCAGAACCAAATATGAGCTTAACGAAAAACCAACAACGTGACTTTCATATGTATTTATGTAAAAACAAATTGATTTGGTAATGTCAACTAAATGTGCATTTTCTCACTTGAAACTCACAATTATCTGATAAAGCCCGTACAAAAAAGACCTTTTTTTTTGACAACTCGCCAAATCTTAATCAGCGGACGGGACAAACATTATTAGCATCAATATATTAACCAAGAATAGAAAGTTCTAAATTTCAAATAAAGCAAGCCCCCCCGATGTATGCTGTACCTTAGTTGGGACCTGTCTCAATCCAGGCACTCAAATTAATAGCCTACCAAACATTCACTATGTCAGCGATTGAAAATATTTCCTTGGCGTTATGCCCACTCATCCCCAATATGGACAAGTAAAACGTACGGTATCTACCCCCTTCCTATACCATTGCGTTTCAATCCGTTACGTACGTTTACGCCATTTGCACCAGCTGCGCTTGCTACATAATCCTCAGATATGACATAATCCTCAGCCATCGCTTGCTGTATTTTTAGCACCAACCCCAACCGGCTTCACTGCACCGAACGATATTGTCATCGCTCGCGAGTGCGTGTAAAATGGTTTTGCCATTTCTTTTATCCACACATTGTTGTGATACCTCAGTTGGAGACCGTCAGTTCTAGACTGAGTTCTGGGCTGATGTCTGGGTCTGAACTGAGACAGGTCCCCAACTGAGGTACATTATAACTAACATTCATAATGACCAAGTTGAACAAACACATATTTTTACAACATGTTCAATATAGGATAATTTATGTAAAATCCATTAATATGAAGCTAATTTACATCAAATACCAAAGAATTACAGCACAATTAGAAGTTTCTCAAGGAGAAAAGAATAACCCCTTATAAATAATACCCAAACACTTGAAGCTTGGAGAAAATTTTAATTATGAAATTCTTCAAGAAGAAGGGAAATTAATAAACTCTAAGAAAAGAAGGCAGGATGAGGATAAACCATAGACAGTGATTAAGATCTCTGGACAAATACTGATATAAATAGAAATAAGTATTATTTATTTTTGATTTTTACACTTTCTCAATGATTAACTAGATTTCTGATATCAGTACTAATGATTAAGAAGCCTATCAAAATTATATAATAACAAGATTCAATTTTTATTTTGTCTGTTAAAATTAATACCTGCAAAACAACCTTTTTTTTTCACTTTAAACATAAATAATAACCTGCATTTTACAGACGTAATAGTAATAGGGAAAATGGTACTAATAATAATTAATATTAAAGTAAGAATTTAAAAAAATTTTGATGGGTTGTAAAGTGAGAGCCCGAATTAAAATTTACCAACAAATAGTCGATAGATAAATAGAATAAAAGTGAAAAATTTCACACTCATGTGATATTATTAACTTAATATATTATGAAAATAGAGTTCACAGATGCGAAATTTCGTGAAAAGCAATCCATTATAATGTGCACTATTTACTTCAACGGTCGAATAAAATCATCAAGAATTCGCCATATGCCATTAAATTAATACCACTTCAGGTTCGGATGCAATTTGCCTTCTGTTCCGCCTCGCGTTCTCTAAAATAATTTTTTGACTGCTTTCTCGGTTTCAAGTGAGTCAGATACAAATTTATTTACAAAATAATATTAGCAAACAACACATCCCAGATTCATCCTCATCTGATGGTAATCATCGATCTGTATATGCCATCTCCTATCCAGTCCAGGCATAGAAGTTCAGTTCTGGGCCTACACATTAAATGTTTACCAGCAAGTTGGACTCATATAACCGATTTGGAGCCACCCATATGTAATTAAAACTCGTACGTTTCTAATAATTGCATTCCCTTAGTGTTCGTTTTATATTGTCCCGCAGTATTACCATGAGCTTTAACTTATCAAGGTTGCGACAAGCAGTGGGTATTGGGTATTCCGAGCGGACCCAATTCTCCTGATACCCTCCATAAATAATTTCGAATTTATTATGCGGGTACTTTTATATCCACACGTCTTCCGACCCGTACTTTTACGACTATTAGGTCAACTTTTCGTAAATCTATAATATATAGTTAATATCTTGCCCACCAATCACTATTCGCTATGCATTTTTCGATTCTTTGAGGTACGGTATATTTCGATGCCAATTATTAGGAAACTCTAGTAAGAAAACTCATTAAAATATGCCCAAGCGTGTCATAGATTATCACGTGTTGTATACTGTCGAGTTCAACCATCGCGGGAGAGCAACGATCGTAACTCTGGGAATTTAGCTATTTTCAAACGGAGCTGTGGCTTCTCCTACCTTTAGTACAATATGACGACAGTTAGTGACCTTCAAACGTCGTAGGAATTGGAGGTTGCAGATCAATTAGTAAGCTCGGAAGATATATAGGCAACGTAGATTTCAGTTAGATTCGGTATGTACGTGCGTGTGTTTTTTGTTTTGTTTTTTTTTCTTCTAATTCTTTCGATTGCTTTGTTCTTGTAAATAAACGAGTAGTTGTTCCCTGGTAAATTATCGGTATACTTGTGAAACCGCTAATCCCTATATCGATTAAGATTAATCGCTTCTTGTCCCGCGATTATTCCCGTGGTAAATACGATAATTAATTATTGCGCGTTTGTTATAGTTGTAACCGCGTCCGATATTTTTTACAATAATTATAGTCATCCGGCAAATAGTTTGAGGAAATCAGTGCGATTAAGGGAAGCCGTCTAATTTAGGAAAGTGTTAGAAATTTAAAATTATAAATATAAATAGACAATTCAGAGTTTAGGTACTTTCATAAATTACTCCCTTTACTATTACACTAATTTCCTAATCCGGGGCTGGGCTAAAGCGGAGTAGATTGTGGCTGATTTCTTACAATCGCATTGGTCAAAACTGTATTAGCCCAATGTTTTGCCATAAAGTGCTAATACTAAGGACCCCACTTGCAATATCGTAATTATTGAGTAATAGTGAAGACGATATATTATTTATGTCGTAATATGTTTACGCTTTTATAGCATCTTTATTTAGTTATTATGTAGTCATAATTATACATATTAATATTAATATATTTTATACGCATATATCGTCATAGTTATATACAGATATCGTCGCGGGAATATGTATTATAAAAGAATATTATCTTACTCAATAAACAATGACTTTTTAGCTAAACGTCTAATAAAACGTCCACTGACTTTGGAATTACTAACTATAACATTATTTCGAAGGCCTTTACACCCACTAATTATAAGGTTTATCTGTGGGTGGAGCATTCACAAAAGTGGTGAACTGAGCCCTTGATAATAGCCTTGCTACAGATTGCCAGTTCAGATGACCAGAGTCAAATGGACAAGTATAGACTACATGCCTGTAACAACGAATGAAATGACAAGCATGGCAAAAACAGTCATTACAGATATTACTTTAACATGCTTGTTTGCATATGAGTAACCCTCGACTTACCTCTCACTAATCCACCATCCTCGTAATAGTAAGCCGATGCTTCTGGTGAATACAGGATGTCAATTTTATTGAAAAGTAGGGCCACAGGATAATAGGGGGTTATCTTACGATCTCTATAACTTTTGCCGAGCTTTTATTTTCAAGCTCGACTTTGAATAATAATAATGATGATGATGATAATAGTGACGATACAAAGCATCATTATTATTAGTCAATAATTTCCCCGACTCGTCTATATAATAATTGTCAGTCTTTGTCAACGTCTGATATGGATCAGAAATCCGCAGTACAGCGACAAGTTTATACTGTATATCAGTGAAAAAGTAGAACATATCGCCATAATAGTATAATAGTCATATTCCTTTGAATCATAGTAAATAGTAATAGCCATTTTTGAAAATGTTCATTTAATTTCTTTACCAGATCAGGTATCAAAATTCATGCATTGGGGGAAACAGGAGAAAGCAATAGTAAAGGCATTCGAAGTCTTCTTGGGACGATTGTCTATGGGAATTCATTTCCCAAGATGCTATATATATATATATATATATATTTATTTACATTGATAAAATGCCAATGTGCTATTACTATATAGTAGAATGACATCTGGATCAATATCAGTCAAATTAAAATTATCAATGTCAAGTGTATGCTGCTTTGATGTTATAAAATCTTTAATAACATCACTTATACTCACTTTCTGATGCCAGGCTTTTGCTTCACCAGTACTAGTACCAAGTTTAACTTCATTAATATTATTATATTACTGCTGATTGAATCAATAGTGTAAATATAAACTGAAAAATCGTGCACAGTGTTACATGTAATGTTTTTTGTGCCTTATCATAAATATTACCATGCTCACAAGTAGCTTCCTCAAAGTCAATCACACAAACATTCCATATTAATATGTATTAGTATGGATTAATCTGTATTTTCTTGGTTGGGTCTGCTGATTGTATTTGATTTTTTTTAAATAACATTCCCACCAGCTACTATAAGAGACAACATTAACTGCTTCAAATAAGGATCTCAATGATGGCAGTAATTTTGGCTGTGGCTAAAGTATGTCACCCAGACTCTTAATTTTTTAAATGCAGTTGTTAAGAGAATTGATGACAAGAATGCAGCTATTCTTGTAATTTTTTTATTGTCATTTTCTGTTAGAGAAATATTTGTAGCTTTTGACTTGTTTCTGCTTCTTAAAAATGTTGAGACAATTCTGATAAATAATTTAATTAAAATTTGAGGAAATGCACTGATATAGGAATCTAATGAATCTGGTATTTCCAAAATATCCCTATTACTGTTTATATCACTGTGTGATGTCAGGTTAAGGTGTTATCATATTATAATCAAGACTTTTTGTAATAGTAAGCATTACATAATTTTTTAAGATTGTCCTAATTACAAATGGACTTGGTATTGGAGCTTTGTCAGATGTCTGGTTTGGTTTCCTCTAAAGCCTGCAGCATTTGTGCAGCATATCTTAAAACTCTCTCTTTTAATGGGTTATCACTTGTCTTAGTCACATGTAAGGGGTATTAGTATGCTTTGCAATAGTTTGTTCAGAGTTCTCATAGAGTTCCTGCATAACTAAATCTGATTGCTGTCTTCTTTCGATTTTAATTTAGGTGCCTGCCTGCCAAATGAGAACTCAATTAAGATGATTATTTGATTTTTTGAGTTGTATTGATTATCTTAGTAAGTCCATCGATTTTATGTTTCTTTGTATCAGGGCCATGTTTCCAAGTAATTCCAGTGATATTGTTGCATCCTGTTCATGTTGTCCTGTTGCAGCACAGACATGATTGTTCTGCTCTCCTAGTTGTTGGGCATTTGTGTTGGCCTATGCAGGGCATTTGTGTCTTTCCC
Source organism: Paraglomus brasilianum (assembly GCA_910592345.1). Taxonomy (NCBI): domain Eukaryota; kingdom Fungi; phylum Glomeromycota; class Glomeromycetes; order Paraglomerales; family Paraglomeraceae; genus Paraglomus; species Paraglomus brasilianum. Next base: position 21,087 of record CAJVPI010000613.1, read on the forward strand.
CAAAAAAATAGCCAGCAATGATCTGTACACTCCATTCCGCGATAATAGACATAATAATTTTTTTTACAGAACACAAGTTCATTCCCTTTTGCCCTCACATATCCGACGACCGACCGACCCGTCACTGTTACAAGGCCCACGGTACTGCCATACTTCTTCCAGTAGGTCACGATATCTGAAATGTAATATTGCTTGTTTTGGTGTTCTATAATACTAGAAAGAGATACAGTACATTATTCACAGTTTCCGTTGCTTTTTCCGTTGTTTCCGTTCGTTGCTGTGGAAAGAAGGCGGCGACTGATGTTTCCGAAAGACATATTGAGATTTGAAGTGATTTATGAAATGAAGGGTTGGTAACAAAATGGTAGAAATGGAAGAGGAAGAGGTGGAAGAAGAAGAGGAGCTTTATGGCTTTTGCTTCCCTCTCCAGCGTATGTAAAGACTGGTAATCAAACCCGGAATGACTATGACATACTCCCAGCCGTTCGGATTCCAAAGTCTTTTTAATCTATACATGCTTCCACAGCGATTTACGACGCCATCTCGCTTTCAATGACGACGCATGGTGTTAACAATTTGTCCGGGACTTGTGTATTGGGTCAAATATATCTTCGTTTATATGCTCATCGTTATTGCGCTGTTGTTCTTCATTATCAGTATCGTCTTCACATTCTTCACATTTTCGTCACTCCTTTCTTCGTTACTGTTTTCATCGTCGGCAAATTCCTATAATTTTGATTCACCAACAAAATCGCTTATATCACCTGATGAATACCCCCAACACACCTTGCTATTTATTAGTATGCAAAATCACGTGACCGTAAGTCGCATGTCGATAATTAACCCTAAGTATGTATATAATACCTACACGTTTAACGTTGTAAACTGTTAGTTAACATTCTGGTAGATATTATTACAGCAACTCTGTTTATACCGAACGGTTGGCATAGCTCTCTGTGTCCTTCCGGAACCGGTATATGGAAAGATTATAAGAGACTCCGGTATAAACAAAGAATTTTTATATGAAACGAACGGTGCGCAAGAATCAGTCCGTCCGGTATAAAGAGATTCCAGTACATACATTTCCGGTATAAACAGAGTTGACTGTATTAAAAAATGTCTCATCCCACCAACTCTGAAGTCATTTCCGACGCAAATACTTAATTACTATTACTTTAGAGAAACGGATTTCAGTGAGGATGACATACTGTACTTGTGGAATATGAGCAAGAAGCACAAAATAATAATAGTTCTTTTATTAGTACGCGTTTTCTTTTAAGACGTCGACTGGCAGTTATTTCTCCCCATTCATTGATTTCAACTGGGCCATTAAAAATATATCTTGCTCGGGTCTAGAGAGAGCTTGAAATGCTTCACGTAATTCGGCAAACCTTTCTCTTGGGATCTTTTTCGAACAGCCACAATTACAACCTATCTCCAAGAAACGGATTGCTTTTTCGTATTCGGTGGAACCGTTATAATTATAATTTTTCATATACGGATACTCCTATATATAATTTTATCATTTTCATGTATAGTACAGAGAAACCTCTCTAAGTTGCATGTCTCTAAATGCACATCCTCCCTAAAATGGCATGCACTTAGAGAGGTTTCTCTGTAATCTGTATGTGTTTTGTGCAAAATTCAAGGCATTAAACTTGACAATTGAGTTGTTACTATTAAGTCAGTTTACTGCAGTTACATTTGCTATACTAATACAGAAAATTAGTCTTAGTAATTAAACAACAACTTAACATTTAGATTTTAATCAGTTATTTGCAGTAGGAATTTAGTTATGCAAAACGACTGACATTAGGGAGGTTCTATACCTTTTCCTTGAAGACTCCAATGGAGTAAACAAAAACTACTTTATGACAAATACTTATAGGATCAAATAAATACAATGGGAAACAACAAATAAACTTACAGTTGGAAAATACTTCACTAGCATTCACTAATACTAAGGTTTCTTGTCAAATAAAATCTTGTTTGAATTATTAAGCCTGGCAATTTCTAACCTTTGGCAGGGCTGGACTTCAGTTGTATAAACTGGCATCCCAGTGACATTCTTAATAATACTATTATATCTAACCACCTCACAACTTCTAGAATTAGTTAAAACTTATTTATTTTTGCATAATATAGTAAATAGACATCATTACTTTATTCATAACCATGTAAGCTATCCCCTAATACATGTATCCTTAAAATTAGCTAGCTTAATATTTGACTATTTATTCTAGCAATAATCAACTCAAAAGCATGATTGCATAATCAGTTACATAAGACAGTTTTTGTAATTACATCCTCTGTGCAGTCATCAGATTCCTGGAAACTGACAGGGTAACTGTGGAGAGGCATGACTATATTCATCTAGTAAATGAGATAATTTCTCCTCAAAAAGCTTTTTGTGTCTGCCTGACTTGCCATCCCAAATATATGTCTCCACTGTCATCAACCAAAATATTTTCCTCTCAAATGTCATTGTGGAGAATGCCATACTTGTGGATGGTTTCTAATGCCTTAACCTTTGCTGTTTTGTTACTTTGTGCTTATCCAATAGGGTACCAACAATGGTCAATCCAATAATGAAGCACATCCCTCCTCCAAAATATTCATGACAAACCAATTTCAGAATATATTGTCCCTGGATATCCATAGTAATAGATTTCTACTTCTTTTTGCATTTCTTCCAGAACATAACCATGTAATAGTTAGGATTATTGGGTTTAAATATATTCCTAACAGTACTGCTAATAAATATGTCTATGGTAATAGGGGTGAGAACCAAGATTAACTTGAAAATTTCTCTTTGCTTGTATAACTCACATGATCTTATCAAGTTGGTGATTGCCTGAACTCTGAAGACAAGACTATTTCCCAATCAGTAAATCAACAAACAACTACCAGCATATCAACAATCACCTGATGCTTCAGACAAGCTACAGAATTTTGTTTTTACAGAAGGATATACTAGGTGAAGGATGAAGTGGTAAAATGCTCTTATTATTATGTGGGTTTCATGGTGAAACAATTGCTTTTAAGATTGTAGACTTAGCAAAGCATCTTCTTCATTAGTCATCACTCTATCTTTGCTAAATTGCAGTCTCTTGAATCTCAGCTGTTGATTGAAGTGGAATTGGTTCACTTCCTTGAGAAAGTCATCCCAAAGTAAAAGCAGTACATCTGTCAGTGGGTCACCATTGACTTTTGTAGTGGTCTTCAATGTAACACATCCTGGAGCATATGTTATAGGTGGTGGGATAGATTAAAGTGCTTCTTCCAAGCTGATTTTAACTAGAAAAGTAACTCCAGTTAGTGATAAATCCACAGGATAGAAAACCATATTACTAAGTCTACACTATCTATTACTATGTACACATTGGATAACATTACAAGGTGCAAACAATAGGAGAGCATATGGAATATTTAATAGATTGTTTTATAGAACTTACTTTGACTATTTAACTGAATGGTAAAGTCTGATATTCTTTTTGCCGGTCCTGGTTTTTCAGTCCATATCGTTCCAAATCTTCTTGTTTCAATCTTAGAAAGTCATAACCAGCGACTTCATTTTCACGGAGCACATTAATATGTTGTCCAGTTAGATTTAAAATTCGTTGATTTTGTAGGTAAGCGATAAGAATTTCCGTATTATATCCTTCAACATCTTCCACCGAGGGATCAGTAGTGGTACTTGTAGACATTTTCGGTAGCCTGTGTATATATATATATATATATACCAATGACGTATTACAAGGTCAACCCCATGATTAGACCTGCTATTGTGACCAATGATAATTATATACAATCAACAATGTAGGAAAAACAATACAGTGGACTCTCCCTAAGTGCAGGTCGTTGGGACCGAAGCCAAAGCCTGCACTTAGAGAGAAACCTGCACTTAGAGAGACCCGGGAGAACCAGTAATATTGAAGTCACGTGTGTATAATTGTACACTTTATTTGTAATATCGTTTTTATTAAACAACAG
>CAJVPI010000614.1:0-25053 GCA_910592345.1 Paraglomus brasilianum
TCTTTATATAGGTAATAGTCGTAAGTAGAAAGATTAAAGACGGTATATGTCTATATATAGATAACGCTTACCATTAATATTAACGTTAATAGTATTGGAAATTAGCCAATAGGAATATAAGATTTCGATCCCATTAGCGCTCAATAATAAATATGGTTTCAATCCGCTAAGGAACGAGGGTTGGCGTGGAAAATACCAAGGTGTAAGGTAGGCCTTCGAAGGAGAAATAGAGTATTTTATTTATACAAAATTCAATTGAATTAATGCTACAATTCATTTTTACTATAAGTCCATCAAAAAATATTTACCCCTAAGTAATTTCCTGAATAAAATCGAACTAACGGGTTCTGCTTTCTCGATTGAGAACATGAATCTTTATTAGGAAAGACGTAAATAGAAGCTGGTCCAAAAGAGCGATAAGCGTGTAACAGCAAAAACGAAAAGTTCCTTCAGCCAGTGAAATCTTGTGTCGCATGGTGGTATTTCTTAATTGCAGGCCAGCCAATTCTTGAAATTTGATTGGCTTACACAATCATTACGTCTGCATTCTTTGCCCTATTTAAAAACCATACAACATACAAAAAAAGACCATATTTGCTAATAATCAAAAAATAATCAACTCGTTTCATAAAAGTAATGAGACGTGAAAATCATAGTTTTTGCATGCGTTGACATATTAAGACGAAATGAAGAAAGTAATTCCGCTAAGTTGTATTCAAATAATTTTTTGGACAGTGTCTGTTTATCAAAAACCAAGAGCAAGAGACCTTCCGTGCGTCTTTGCGAGTTTAGTTGAATATATGGTGAAGCTGGGTTACGATCATGTGAAACGAAATAATCACAAATGTGGCGGCATGCGAGCACTAAGGAAACAGTTAAGCGACTTGCATTCTATCATAATTATATTCTTGAACTTGCTGAACTACATTCTTCATTAATGTCATATGCGATTTGTGAAAGACACTACAATCAAATTATTGCTACTAATCAATTCTATCAGCATTTTATAAGTCACAGTCAAGAAAATGAAGGATCCGGCTCGATTATAATGAAGATAAAATCGCTCAAACTCTTGCAGCTTGCTCAGTTAGGAAATCTCAGTCTATAACAGAACTGAACAATCGGATTGTACGAATACAGCAGCACCTTGAGAATCAAAGCACGGAAATCGAAAACTTAAAGAAACAACTAGAGAAGGCTTATAAAGATTCGGAATTTGCATGAGGAAGAATGTAAAAAGAATGAAATTCTTACTGAATGATGGAATTTACGATTTTCTGATCACTGTAAATGTGTTGAAGCAATCGTTGAAATAGCTAAAAAAGAACGCATATCAGTATACGACGATATAAAATCGTTAATCCGAGATAACAGTAGGTTCTTGATAGACAATATCATGGCATATGATCCGCAGGAAGCTATTGTCGATTCAAACCTGGCTAGAAGGATTATCAGAACATGAAGAACCGTTACCCGACGGCCTTTTGTTTCTTGCATTTGATAATGAATAACGGGGACAAAAGACTATCTTGATCGTGGATTTAATACAATGGTTTAGCATCGCATAACAAAATTCAACATACTAATTCACCCTGGGCTTGTTTTCTTGATAGGTTACGATACAAATAACTTTATAATATCAGCTCTGAATGCAAGATGTCATCGACAAAAAATTATATACATATGTTTCCGAGATTCTTACTTTGTTATCTGATGAAAAAATATCCGCAACTAATACCATTGAGTCTATTATAACAGATGCGGCAACAAATATTAACAGCATGAAAAAGTGTCCTAACTGCAATCAACAGAACATCGAGAATAGAAAACAGGTGTGTCCCACCCGCAGAATGTGACTGCCAACTTGACTGAAATGCAGCGTCAGAGAACGGCTGAAGTCAAAATTAGCGAAGTAGATCGACCAGTTAAGCCACTCGTTTTTAAATCATAGCATTAATGACGATTCTCATACTGTATCCATTCCAGAAATAATCTTGATCGGATGATATAAAACAGGTAATCGGTATAATTGTAGGGTTATTGAAAGATAGAGTAACTGCATGTGATGAACCTGAAAGCAAGAGACGTCGCGTGCAAGAAAAAAAAATTAAAAAATAGTGGGTAGATAATTTTTCCGCTTTACATGTATTTTATATTGTATCAGGCCTTTAGGGCGACTTTATGAGTCATAAAGCAATTGACCTAAATGGTCATTTTTTATTCCAATAATTAATTTTTGTGCGTGGTGATATTACATGATAATTTGTTATATGTGTAATTGGGGGGGGGGGGTGGTAAATGACGACTGATCTATGAAAATGGGTAATTGATTTGGGGGTTCAAATTTGGTTTTTGTGTGGGATATATACTCGGGGATGCTACCTACCCTGTGCCTTTTTCCTGACCTCAAATGTAATAGTAAAGTTTTTCACAACAGCAGTTAACAAGTTCGGTAGCACGAAGGAATGATTTGCAAGAAAGTCAAATCTGTACCCCAAATCAATAGTAATAATAATAAGAATAAGCGACGCTACGGTTCTTTTCCCTGTCCGTACTTACGAGCCATACGGCAGACATATTTGTATAATGAAGTAATAAAGGTTTGCCGATGATTTCTATCCCAGGCCGCCGAAATTAGATAAAGTCTACTCGTTGATTTATATTTGGGGGATTAAAAAAATGGCCCAATTTCTTTGAAGGCGATTTTCCGAATGATCAACCTGTTTTTGCGAATGTATCATTTTCATATATCAGTCGTCAAATCTTAGTGATTGCTTGGTCCGATGTATGTTATCTCTTGCTTTTCAGTTGATTAACAGTGAATATCGGAGATTTAATCCATACTAATTAATTCATGAATGAACGATAATCGGGAATTTACCTGCCATGTCGCACAACCTGCCAGGCCAGGTCGTGCAGGTTCAAATATTATCCCTTCATTGGACACTCGTGTCGGGTTGTACGACCATGCAGGTAAATTCCTGATAATCCAAATCTGAAATTAATTTTCATAATATCTGAAATTGGATTTATTAGTCACAAGTCGTATAGTATATAAAAATGTATGGAAAATTTGTTGTGGAACTTATCTGGATATACACGTACACTGCGATATGTCTTCTAATATCACATCTCTCGAATCCCTTTCCATTCCCAGAGAAGGTGTCAATGTTTCGGAACTAGACCCATGCTTGTTATGCAACCAAGAACTTTTTTTGCATGAAATAAAAATCCCGATTACCATACTCATCTGCGGTCATATATATCATCGCGATTGTATCGAAAAAAACATTCAATATGTCCAAGACCTGATTGCAAGAAGGAGGTAAAAACTACGGTTGAGAGCACACCTGGAAGTCCAAATACCACTGATCCAATGAATATACCTCCCGCATTATTTAGTGATTTTTCAATATTTAAAGATACGTCCCAGAAAAAGCGTGTTGGCAAACCCACCAGTAAACTATCCAGTAAGAAAGCGAAGAAGCAAGTTTCAAAGGAAAATTCTCCTACATTACAAAGATTAATTAAAGAATTGAGAACCAATGTTCCAGAGAAAACTTTGCCGACTGAACCAATATCTGAATCGAATGAAAACTCCATCAATTTTCTAGCTTTTGTATCAAAATATAATCAATGCCGAAGAAACTAGTAAAAAAACGATACAAGAAGTTATTTGTCAATATTTCTATTTTGGGAAAGCACTCGAGGGACGATTCAATCACTGCAGAAAAAACAATCCTAAACGTACGGCTCAAGGGTTAGTTAATAATAGTAGCACTTCAGATTCTAATGACAATGATTCTAATTCCGAAGGTTCTTCAAGTGGATCCGAAGCTGAGATCAATGTCAATATAAGCTGAGAAAAAAAGTAAAACAAAAGAACGAGCGAAGCCCACTTATTCTAGTTCTGAGAAAAATCAGTATAAACAAACGCGATTACAACAAATCATGGGAAAAATGATGGAGAAAAAGCTTAACGAAATGCTTGAAAATAAATTGCCCTTACTACTATTTGGTAATACTGCGAAGCATCGTTGAGTGAACTTTAATTTAAACACATTTACTATATGTTTGTAGAAACTTCGAGGCTTAGCCTTTCAGTTCTACCAGTCGTTGGTATAATAATAATCCTTATCGCATAGCTTCATAAATGTTTCGCCGCCAATGATATTTTGTAATTAGAAACGGGGTTCATTACCGTATATTAAGTCATTGTGGTTAACTCTTCGCGTGTGCAGCTATTCTTCTTGTTTCTTTAATCCTTGCAAAATCTCTTGGTGCCAAGTTAGTCGCATTGTAATAAAACTGATCTTGAGCATGTTTCATACGTGTGCCACCTGGCCGATAAAGCCATGCAAATACTACATTCTCAATCACGTTAACTGCATTGATGCGTTTTTTCCATAGATGGAGTGTTCGCTGGATAATAGTTGCTGCTCGATTTTTTAATGCGTTTATACAAAATGTGCCACTTCCATTCTAAATGCAAGTGATTTGGAGATAAGCTCCCCTCGGGAGCCTATATATTCATTTCTGGTTAATACGAAATACAAAATTTTGCCAATCATACTTTCTACAAATATCATATCCAGTTATTAATAAACATCTACGTATATATTTGGGTGGATGATGTTTTGCGAACCGTAACCACGATTTTCCGGTGTTTTCAAATTTTGAATATACTGTAAACCATATTCAGTTAACTGGTTTCGGGTGTATTTGTAGTCTGGAAAACTGGTCATATCTACTTGTGGATTTTAATAACGACTTTTTTATTTAATTGTTGGTTAGCTTCGGCAAACTCGAACTTGAATGACGACACAATCACAAATGCGTCGCCACTTGGAGTGGTTACCACATCAAATAACGATATTTTTTTTTGGCCATCTCAAATGACGACATAATAATAACGTAATCCCATCGTATCCCAATATTGATATCTGGGATGGTTGTAATCCGGTCAAAAAACTATCTCTGGAAGAGCTTAAAATGGCTATATAGGAGTGTTAAAAATGGTATGGGATAGTTATAGTCTATATAGACTACAACTATCCCAAATATACCACTGGTTATAGTGTTTTGCTAGGTAATGCTGCTATTACCCTACAGCTCCATAGGCATTGATCTTCTGGATCTTCTTGGTATGTGTTGTGGTCCCTTGTAGTGAAAAGGTGGTCGTCTGGATTCAGGCCTTTGAGTAAGTTTCGCTTGCATTTGCTTCACTTTCCCCATTCTACTGGTTCTCAATCTATGACACAGTGGGTTTCTTGGATTTCACAGGTAACTTGCCGCTTTTTGTGAGATTGGATAACATAAGGTCCTTCTAGCTGATAGATTCCTTTCGCTGAGTGTTTTTCTTCATAAGCAGATAGTGCATTTCTGGCTATTTTGTCTTCTTCAGGTGTATCGGCAAACATCTTCCTCCATGCCTTTGATTGTTGGTCATAGTGTGGGTCTCTCCTTCACTACTTGGTCACCTTCCAGTTTGAGTGGTAATTCGTCCAATCTCTGCCTACGTTTCCGTGTCTCTGTTGTAGTTGGGCTTTAATTCAGTGCCAGGTACATACATATCCATATCATATGCTCCCCTATTTCTTGATAGTTTAATCCATGCTGATAGAATGCTGCACAGCTATCACTGTAGGCTGTATATTTGTAACCATTGTATTTTAGCTTCACTTCTATTAAACTATTTATCTGACTCACGATAACTTGAACGTTGACTTGGTTCTAGTTGAGAAAAATTTACAAAGTCTTGCTCTTCATCTAATCTTGGTCAGCATTTATGACACAGCTCTCAATCGTCTTCCATGTCATCTGGTACATAAGTGGCCATGCATCAATAGTACTTGGGTCCATTCATACATTTCCATTCTAAATGTGGGTCGTCTACTTCCATAGCGTCTATAACATTTACCGGTCAGACATGTGGTAGTTGGTTCTTTTCTACTAAAGGTACAGCTTCTCTGGTTCCAATAGATAACTGGCTAGCGATAAGCAAATCGACAACTAATAAATGTCGATTAAGGACACGTGTTCTTATCTTAAACCTATAAACTTTTTTCCTATAATAATCTGTACATGCATATGTAATGCGTTTGTTAAATAAAGAGATTCTTTCTTTGTACTGACTGGTATGCTGACAAACATCAAAAAAGAAGCCTTTGATAACTCTGGAATAATGGCCAATTTTTGTTATTGTCTATCGACCAATTATTTCCACGTTCTTATTCGAATCTTCTTCTTATTCATAGTATTTTTCTAAATGTGCGTTTCTACTGTTTGGTGATACGGGTACTTTATTAGGTGCAGTAATACAAAGGCTGGTTATTTTATCGGTAAACAACCGATTATAGCACGAGTATGATTTGTAATTGTGACAAAAAACAAAGATTCTTTTACAATGCGATTCCATTGTAACATAGTATAACGAGCTTTGACTGTATGTAGCGTAAAACGTGAATTAAATTTCTAGGAAATTCAGACTCGCATACAAAACGTATTACTTACATGCGCAAATTCCAATTATGTGTTCATTTGTAAGCAAGACTAAAATAATTGTGCCATGCATTGTCCTGACTATTCGACATAGTCAGCGAATACGTTGAAAGGCTCTGCTGAATGTCCCGCAATATTTAGCCTGGTTTTACTTTAATTAAATCTTGTGTCTGATAATTAATTGGCTATTAATAGCAGGAGTTGAGAGAACATTCTGTCCAAAGTAAAAAAACCAAGGAGAAGGCTTGGCAGCCCGAAAAGGCAATTGCAAAAACCAGAAACTTGTATTTTCTATTTATCAGATAGTAATAGATGCTAATAATACCGACAGCATCAAATTAATATCGAGTTCAATTACTTGCCAAGCGTTTAAGCCTTTTATGGATAGCGTTGACTAAAACTTCATTCATCATGTCTACTTTTGGTCACAATATCCTTTAATTAAACGGGCCATCCATGACTAATAAAGTTTTTTTGATAACCTACCAATAATATTAATTGCAGAATGTAATTAATCGAATGTTTCCTATTATGGTAGTCTAAATCATCACGCGAACACACTTCTATTGTAGAATTCCGTGTTCGCCTGGTAGGGCCAGTGATAACTAGCAAAGGCGTGCCCTTGTAGATCCGAGATGCGTGCCATTTTCGGATGCAATAAGAATAAGAAACAGCAGTTGGTAACATTAACAGTAACAGTAACAATGGTAATAATAAACTGTATATTGATTAAACGGGTTATGCTATGATACAATCACATCGTATTGACCCTTTCCCTTTGTCGATACAATTTCGTATAAATGTTCGTAACAAAAATCTCCTAGATTATATAACTAAAGCTTGTTATACAATACACAATTGGTTTACTCCTGTTTCACCACGCATTAATAAACATGCGAATTGTTCATAATTCCGCAAAGGCTGGCCTCTTTCATTCATAGTCAAGAGCATTTCCTCCACATATATTATTAGAGCGAACATTCATCTTTCAGTAGACTTTTACTTCGTTGCGGGTCAACGTCCACATTTGCCGTAGCTGCTATACATATATATACTTTGGCATTTCGAAGGAAAACCTACCGAAAGCCCAGTAATAGTAGCGTTATTTGTTGTACATAGACTGCAAGTAATAGCAACACAAAAGTATTGATATCCCTCCGTGACCTTGCCCATAGCTCTTTATTCTTTCACCCTCACGAGTCGCTCTTGAATTTGGTAAAACCGCAGGACACTAGTTTTACCAGCCCACTAGACTCAAGCAAGAGGATATACTCTTTCTCCCTCTAAACAACCATATTACATTCATTTCTTCATCCTTCTCTCCCTCTCCCTCTCTCTACCTCCCTCTCTCTCACACACAACTTCCTAGATCCAACGAAATGAAATCCTGCAAGCTATTAACCGTAATTCTATTAACCCTTTTCATATACACACAATATTCTGCCGCAACACCTCATCCGGATGGCACACCCTATTGCAAGGATGCAGAGTATTCGCCAGATCCTCACCCCAAAATTTTTGTCCCATGCCCAATGGAAACCACGCCTCCAGTCCAACGACGACAAAATACCGCAAATGCAACAAATATGTTTCAAATAACACTAACGTGTCTCGATCCTGATAAAGTTAAATGTAACAAAGTCCAACGCGCATTCAATCTTGCGGGCCAGATATTGACCGGATCATTGATCTTAACCGAACCGGTTACTGTCAACGCGACATATACCAACTTTTGTACAAGCTTTAATGATTGTCCTACTAACGGGTTCTTGACACTTGGTGAGTAGTGAACGGGTTAATCTAAGCAATTGACTAGTTCTTGAGTTATCGCGTTGGATGGAAACTAACTATCCCCGATTTTCTCCCAAAAACTAGGTGGTGCCGCTCCCGCCCGTACAATTCCGCTCAAAGACAGCGACGGCAAAACTCGCTTTTTCCCTCAATCTCTAGTGAAACAGATCAACTCGCAAAACCATCCACAGTTCTCCCAATTTGATATCTTGGCCATGTTCAATTCGGTGGCTAATTTTTGGTTTGAAGATGACAACGTTCCGATAAGGCAGGACCAATCTGACTTTTCTTTTGTTATTTTGCACGAACTGGTTCATGGACTCGGATTCACATCGTCGTGGGATGATTACATTAATCAAGTACCAGAAGCATTAACACCTGATGTGTCCCCAGTTAGTGGAGGAGCTGGCACATCATTCCAGTTTGCGGAATTTGCCTTTGACAAGTTCATGGTTCTCACGTCTACAGGACAGAAAATGTCGGATATTACAGACCAATTAAATGGATTTTCTAACGGTGCCGGAGCACAGATTCGGGATATAAATGCTTTTGCGAGCGCGTTTGTTACGAGTCCGCAATATCAAGTCGCAAAAAATACGTTTAAATTTGCTATCACCAAAGGAGCTATGAGCTTTCTTCCACAGGGAGAGACCAACATAAATAACGCCGTCACCTTAGAAACTAGTTTGAATCCTTATCAACAAGGGTCTAGTATAAGCCATGTAGACTTTGCCACTTTCTCAAAGACCCCCGATTTCTTGATGAGGTTCTTGGCAGACAGAGGAGTTTCTCTTGGAGATGCTATTGTAAAAAATGGAAACTTTAGTGGTGGAGCTGTTGGACCGAAATTGCTTAAAGTTTTGGAAAGTCTGGGGTGAGTATCAAGCACCAAGGATATATGTAGGGAGAGAACAAAAATGTGATAAATATACTTGCACCCTGTCTCACCCACTAATATGAAACATTCCGATAATTTGTTAGTTATGCGACTCAAACAAATCCAAACCCAATCAGACCAGCTACGAGTTCAGGTTCAACATCATCTTCCTCGGCTTCATCACGGTATTCCTCCATTTCTACTACTGGTGTGTTTCTGGTAGCGGGCATGTTCTTAGCTATTGTCATGGGTCAAAAATAATCCACTGTAAAATATATACGCAAATCATAAAGAAGGACGTATTGTAAGATACTAATACAATTGTATTTAGTGGATAGACAAAAGATCTATCTTGTGTAAAGTGTGGGGAAGGTTGAACATTGGATTTTATTCAAAATTTACAAATATATGGATTAAAGAGAAGCTGGCATTATGCAATTGGAATAAAAATAGAATTTTTTGGTTAATTTATCCATTGACGAACAAGCTTATGCGTGAGAGGCGTAGGGAGAGAGGAGATTATGGCTAAAACAGATTCACAACAATTTTTGATTTATATAGACTTTTAGACCGTAAATAAACTAACTACTCTGTGCACGTTCTGGTGCGAATCAGTCGGCAGCCATTAATACTAGCTAGTATTAGTCAAAAGGGGGAGGGGTCCCAATTCCAAGGCTGCGGACTTGTAAATTCATAGAATGTACGTAGACTGGGATCGTGTCAGCCTAATCCACGGTTTTCAGTGTGTCCTCATGCAGTATATTTCATACACCTACATAATGCAAAACGGATAAATCGCTAAACTATAAATATATGCTACCCTTCTCAAACTTACCTCATGTCCGTATGCGTTGCCTTACAAGCCAAACTGCAATATTTCGCACCACATTGCTTACAGTTGTACTTTGACAAAAACCCACACACTGAACAAAATTTTTTTGGAGGAAACTTTGAAGGCGAAGCAGCAGCTGTTAAATATGTCGGCATGTCTTCTGAAGCTAGTTCTACCCTCGACTCGTCGATTAATGTCTTTAAAGACTTTTTGATATACAGTTGGCGGAGAATTTCTTTCTTACTTCGTAGGCGTGGTTTCTTGTCTGATTCGCAAATTCAGGCATTGTAATTTGCTCCAAGAGTACAAAACTCCAATATACAAATCGGAAAACAATGACAACATACTGGCTATCGCCCCGTCTCGATCACCCACTTCTGACGTCCTTCTTGGCTTAATAACTGTTCCAAGAAGCTCTAACTCGGGTACTTCCTGGTAGTTGTCACGTTCGAGACCGTCGAGACGGCGCTTTAGACTCTGCCGTCTAGTATCTTCGTCTATAATACCTGTAAATAGGTTCTATCCATGTTACCACTTTTCCGTAATTAAAGAAAGAGGGAAATTAGATAAATAGGTAGATCACCTCCAGGTCGACGATCTATTTTTCTTGACATGAAGGAACAAAAACATTATTACTGTTGGGGACGGCATTTTTCTAGATTATTTGATTGACCAATAGAATGTAGTCTTAATTTCATGAGCGTCTGCATACATTTGTGTAGCGGAACTTGGCATCTTTTCGTTTGGTTTTACGATTTTTAATTCAGCATATAAAATAGACGTTCACTTGTTTATTCGCTAGCTTGTAAAAAGAAGACATGGGGGCAGCGGATAGTAAGCTAGCTTTCCGGAAAGGGGTATTTAGATTGTTTGAAGAAAGGGTATGTTATAGTTGACATTGTAATATCCAAAAATATCGTATATAGTATTTTCCAGTTTAACAATAGCATGCCTATAAAATTAAATGGTTTATAGAATATTCCTGCCGACGATGAATACTGGTTGCAGGTGTGTTGTAGAGTTTTGTAATATAAAAAAGGTGTGGGGGGCTGCTGTCAATTTGCACATATGCGTCTAAATGACATTGACGGCACAATGCAGTTCTGGCTGTTACCCGATACTGCCGACGACGTGTTTTCTCTAATTGGAGCATCGGATATAAGGCGTGTACGAGATAAAGCAAGAGAGAATTTAGAAACTCTTATTCGCAAGGTTGGTTAGGAAATCTCTCTTCTCTTGCTCATTAAATGATTTCAGACTTGAGAAAAAAACTATTCGGTATTAATCACTCGAGTTTTATCCATGAACAGCTTATCGCTCGTATGATCGAGATTGTCAGAGCGCCCGATTTTCCATCACCGCAGAATTCTACTCAGCAACTTTTAAATTGCATTCGTGTATTGACGCGGCTTATGCCATTTATATACGAGGATAAAAATCTGGATGAATGGGAGGAGAGACTGTTCTGGTCGACTCCTATGGATGTGAAAGATGTGAGGAAAAGTATTTCAGAGACAGAGTCGGAGAGGACTAGTAATGATGCAGGTGTTACGACGACAACAACACCAACAACAACAACTGCTACTATTACTATTACTGCTGCTAGTCCTCCTCCCACGACGGATCAAACATTCTCGAACCAGGTAAACTGTCTTTATTGTCTACAAGACACTATATATACTGTGCAAATTGTCAGATTTTTAGTAGTTGCATTCAGGTGTTCTTGAAAAATTGTAGTTAGATTTGCCAGATAATTGCTATGGCTTGGGAAGTGAATAACGCGCAGGATTAGTGCTTGATACGTGTATGGGACTGTGAAGAATGTATATTATTACAAGAGGTCGATGAGGGGGATGGGCAAGGGTAAGCGATAGGACGTGCAGAAGATGGGACAGTGTTGAGACGAAAACATAACGCAAACTAGTTTTTAGAACAGTAATATCTGTCCACGTCTTGACTAACCGGAATCTTGCTTTTTAAGGCTGCAAGTCCACCAGCGGAATCGCCCAAGTTTCTTGGTGAACTGTTACTATCAACGATCGTAGAGATTTTGTTCATGTCTGGTTTTACCATTCCTACAATACCGGGGAACAACTCGCGAATAAATTACGTAATCTGGTAAGCTGTTGTTGTTGACATGTTCGATGTTCGTGTATACAATCGATTAAACGAATATGCTAACGTTAATGGCTAAACTATAAGGGAAACGGGAGTTGGGTCGAATATGCCAATTGGTTCAACGAAAGAATTGGATTCGAATAAAACCGAATCTTTGAGGTTGCTATTAAGCCTGTTCTCCAAGTCGATGTATATTGGTGGAGGTTAGTATTACTTGGCTTGATACATGTAGGATTATTCGATTGACTCGTCTTTTATTAATCCCAATCTTTTAATTACACTTCTACAATAAGTAACTTACATGACGAAAGAGAACAAGTTTATCAATCATATGGTTCTCAAGATTGAGCGCAAGGTAGTCTTGGCTTTACTCTGTAGTTTGTTAAACACTGCCATCAAATACAATCCAACTGGATGGGGGATACCGTACAATCACATGGTGTTTGTTGATGGCCGAGAGATGCTTGTAACTCTCTGTCTGCAGGTGCTCCTGGTCTTGCAGGATTATAGATCGGTCGAACAAAGAGTTAATGCAAATGCGGAAGCTCGTCGTGCGCTTTATCGGAATGCCGGTCCTAATAATGGGCAGAACGTTAGCAATAATGTTGCTCCTAGTCCATTATCATCGACTTCACAAGTTAGCACAGCAACAAAGAGTGAGGCTACTGAAGATAATAACAGAGTCGATACAGCTGAAGTTGCCAAAGTTGATACGCCAAATGAACAGAAGAAACATTTGCCCGCTTTTGATAACGCGTTCAGGCATTACACGTCGAAATTGCATAGAAATCAAGACTTTCAATTTCTGATGGATGGTATCTACCGGATACTGAGTAATCCTATGCAAGTAAGTGGAGGGGGGAAACGATAAAGCGTCGCGACGTGTATGTTTTGTTCATTTGGTAGCCGTGCGAGGATTTAGAACGGATAATAGCATCAATTGTATGATGTAATAGTGATAATTTCATATTATATATAAAGGCCAACAATACGTATCTCCCCGGGTCAACGAAACAAGTTCGATGCCATTTGGAGATGTTGATGCTATTTTGGAAATTACTGGAAATAAACAAGGTAATTCGATGGTTGTATACACATACACCTGGGGCAAACGGTGTTGGGGATATTGACTTTAGAAGAGAATTACAAATGTGTCTTTCCTGGTGAATTAGATATATTGACTACATCCTATCAACCATTTTGTCTTTATTGCAGCGTTTTCGTGCGTATCTTCTGGAAACAGATAGAGTGCTTGATATGTTGGTTGTATTATTGTACTATTCTTTAGAAAATAAGAATGATGAGGGTTAGTGACAATATGCGTAATTGTCTTTGTCCAATACACAGCTATTTTATAATGCTAACTGTTAATTCATTCCTCCTCTACCACACATATGACCTTTTATTAAGCACAAGCAGGCCTAGTTCGAATGTGCGCATTTATTCTACAAGCTATATCGTCAGAGCGTGAGTTTGGAATAAGATTGAACAAATCCTTTGAGCGTCATGGATCGCTTCCGGGAAACGTGCGCATACCAGCGTTTCATGGGACGTATGCTGATTTTATGATTATAGTAAGTTAAACAATAATGACGATGCATTAGTTGTTCTTTTGTTGATGACAGCCAATGTGTTTTCATGGCTAACGTGTATACTTTTTTGTTGCTCTAGTCAATACAAGCACTCGTCACAACTACGCATGGTTCACTAAGTCTAATTTATCCAGCACTGATAATTACAATTTCAAACGTGTCGCCTTATCTAAAGAACTTGTCGGTATTGTCATCGAACAAGCTAGTACAACTATTTTCTTCATTTACCACTCCGAGTTTTCTATTGGCGGAAGAGGGCAATCATTTATTGGCCGCGTATATATTAGAGGCTTTTAACAATATTATTCAATACCAATTCTCAGGTTAGTTTAATAGTGATAATTGTTACATTACTGAGATTGATTTTGGTATTTCCGAAATTGCATAATTTCATGCTGTTAACCGTTCACCATTTGCTTCAAACAGACAACCCAAATTTGGTATACGCAATGGTCAGAAACCACAGAAAATTCGAAGACTTCTCAAAATTCACCCTTTCCAAAGGCCTTTCAGACATCAAAAAACTTCAAATCGCAAGGGAAGAACGCAGACGACAAATACTACCCACTACACCTAAATCGCCCACCAGTCCAAAGCGGCCAGCCTCCACTTCAGCATCTAATCGCAACAAAATCAGTAACCAAGAAGATATCAATGAGCAGACAGAGCTATTACATTCTGAGAGAAACTCTGATGATACGGAAAGGAAAGCGAGTGAGACAGGAGATTGCAACGAAGGAGAGATGTCTGAGAAGGCACGAGGGAAGTTGCCCGAAGGAGTGAGTCTGCCCGAAAGGGGGCAGAATGGAGAACGGAGTACGGAGAGAGAAGCTGTAGGAAAGGATGCAGAGAATGACAGGGAGAAGAATTTAGATAAGGACGAAAAGATTGAGGGGAAGATTGAGGGGAAGATTGAGAGGATTGACGGAAAGGCTGAAGGGGAAGTTGAGGGGAAGGCGGATAAGAAAGCTGATGTGGTGATAACTCCATTTGCTGTTGGCAAGTCTGGATTTATTCCGACCGAGGATTGGGTGAGTATAATTGAAAATGCTAATTATGTAGAATTAATAACAACAATTGCACGATGACAAAGCCCATTAAATCTCTTGCCAATTGCCTATATGCTTAGGTCTCTTCGTGGCACACTAATTTGCCGATAGGAAATATTTTAATCCTCCTTGCTGATTTGGTTCCAAAAGTTCAACAATATTGCCTGACAAAGTCCTTGATATCTGACTATGAAGTCCTCGACTTTCTCCGTAAAATAACTCTAGTTGGCATTCTTCCACCGCCTCAACCAATCTATACCCGTCGATTTCAATGGTCAGAAGCTAGTGTTGTGTGGTTTTCAAGTGTGTTGTGGGGTCAGGTATATATTGCTGCAAATAGTCATCTAGGAGTTTATAATGGAACGCATGTGAACTTGTTTTCTGTGAAGAGTGATGTGAAAGAAGAGAGTAAGAAAGATGTTGGAAAAGGTAAGAGAGTAAACGGACCTGATGTGGATGGAATACCAACACCAACAACACCAACATTAACATTAACACCAACACCAACAATACCAGTACCACCAACGCCAGCACCGACGCCAATACCATCGCAAACACCAACACCAACGCCAACGCCAACACCAACACCAACACCAACACCAACGCCAACACCAGCACCAACACAAATACAAACGCCAGAATCAACACTACAGGATGCTGTTGCAAGTGATGATATTAATGCTACTGCGACAGCCATTTCTACCGCAAAATGATCAATATTGTAAATTTTCCTTTCTAGCATATAATGAAATAAATTAAAGCATATATTTCTGTTGTAACCAGTGATACAGGCGTAAATCGTTACCAGTTGTTGCTACAATTCTGCAATTGTTTTTGCAAAACAAATGATACAAATTAAATAAGAAACGAATGTGATAATTGGAACGATCATTGTTTTAACACGATAATTATCGATAGTAGTCTAACTGAAACAATCAGCAAAGTGAAAATTCACGGAATAACTATAACCAAATAAGAATCTCGGGTCTTACAGAATACATTCCTAAAGCCTATTTAAGTATATCGCGAATCAAGTACTCAATATATTGGTGATCGATAGAACCTTTTTACTACATTCTAAAGTATTGAGGTAACCTTGTAATGGATGACTTTTTTCAAGGATATAACAGGACTTTGAGGCTGGCATATCAGGTCATTATACAACGAACAAAACTTTTCGGATCGCGAATTGCATTAGTGTTTAAGTCTCTTATGGTGAAAGTAAACAGATGCTGAATAAGTGTTTTATTGAGTTATTATCCAAAATGAATACAGCAAACGCACCATTCACGACTTAATTTTCTCTGAGGTAATCATCTCTGCATCTCAAGTTTCTTCGTCCTCAATATCGTCCATCTCCATCTTGAACAACTCTAGTTGATCGTCCACAATCTTTCCATGTCGAATTCTCGGCGAAGATGGCTCAACAACCGGCTTCAACACCCTTCGTCCCTTTCCTTTCAGTTCTTCTTCACTGTCCTCCGATTCTGTAACAGTTCCAAGAAACGCGTCAGGATAACTTCGTCTTAAAGCCAATTTTCTTGCCCGCACATATTCCATTCCAACAATTTTCCAGTCAAACATGTCTGATAATCTCTCGGTACGATTTCGTTGAGATTGACGTTGGCGCGGTGTTTTTTGACAAAGGTGTAGCATAAAATCTGTGATTTGTTTGATAGCGTCGGTACGCGATTTGGATTGCCTATCGGCGATATATACACCATAATCGTTTGCATTCTCCCCAAAAGTCTCTTCTGCATAACATCCGAAACCCGATAAATTGCTCACAATTACTGGCACGCCCATGGCAATGCATTCCTCCGCTTTGAATCCCCACGGTTCGTAATAACTCGGAAACACCCCTAGATTGCACCCTCTTACAAACTCCTCGTATCCAATCCCAAACAGCAAATTAGCCGATGAAAGTAACTCGGGGTGGAAAATTATTTTTACTTTGTCATCATAATGATTGAGTAGTTTAAGTCGATGAAGATGATCCAAAATGGGATCCGTTGATGCATGCACTAAATTATGAGTGACGACAGGAGGAAGACCGGAACGATGTACAGTGTTTGCGAGACGTTTGAGGATGATTTTGTCTTCTTCAGTTAACAAGTCTGATGGATCTATTACTGTTGAAATATCATCCCTTTAGTGGAATGTAATAATAGTAAATGGAAATAAGACAAAATTCAATTAGAGAAGAAAAATCTCAAACCCAAATTCTAACAATAACCAATCTAATACAAATTCTCGATGGTTTTATTCGAAAACCTACCCGTTGAACCTTGCGGCCTTCTCAAACATTCTCTTTGCCACACGTTCTGTAATCTCTTTCACGCCTTCTTGAAGCTTTTTCGTAGCAGCCTGACCCTTTAAAGCGTCTACAGCGAGGCTGTGATACGGAGCCGGAAGCATCAGAAAACAGACAATAGTTATAGGAGAACTGCACGCTTTTAAGCGGGCATTCAATTCTGTGAAAGAATATATGATGGAATAGATACAGTTTGGAAGCGGTTCAGGTGGGAGAGGGTCAAGGTGAAGATAAAGTGAGACACCATAATTCAAAAGTCTCTAAACAACAGAATGCTCTAGAGAGCATATTAATTTCGTATTATCTCTTTGCTCTCTATACTACCATTTCTACTTTATTACGTATTGCCTCCCAAACAACTTACCCGATAAAGCTTCCAAAAAAATATCGACACCCTTATTCCTGAATTCATGCCGACCGGAGATAAAATAATACAACGTATTATCGAGATCAAACGAATAATAGTGATAGAAATGTCCTCTAACAAATGTGCGGATTCGGTCTTTATATCGTGCGTGAAGATCTTGGAATTCATGAATTGCTGAGAAATGTGAGATGTCAAGGCCATTTGGAAGGATACCATCTGAAAAGAAAAAATTGAAAAGAAAAAAAAAAAAAAGGAATGGGAACGAAAAGCAGAAACAAAGAATAAAAAAGTGAAAATCAAGTTAGGGGAGATATGTCTTAATCTTCGACTGGCATCATTCGTTATAATGAATAATCCACAATCTTCCCACCAATCCTTTTCGGGGGGTGGATGCTCATTTTTTTATTTACCCGGCTTCCTCTGAATCAAATTTTCGGCTTCGAACGCAACGACCCAACTAACACACGTGAAAACATCTGCACAATGTGCAGCTGCACGTTCCACAGCATATCGATGATAGATTCCCAGTTTTCCCGCTTCTTCATCTGGATTTATAAACTTGAGGATTGTATGAGGTGGAGCGTACGATGCGGCGTCGTCCAAACTGGATTTGGCGTTGGCATTGGCGTTGGCATTAACATTGTTGATAGAATTTCCATGTTTCACATGAAAGTTATTGTAATTGCCATTTGAATGAGTATTATTATAGTTAATTTTTTTCCCCTTTGTATTATCCTTATTTTCCGTCGCAGATATTTCCATCACTCCGTTACCATGCTTGTTTTTTTCAATCTTTCTTCCCTCATCCCTCATCCCTATTTGCTTATCTTCTTGCCAACTCTTTTCACTAAAGAAATATCGCCCAAGCACCGTAGAGGTAATGTTATATATGGTTGTTACATCAATGTGACGCCCCCGAATCAAAGGAATCGCGACGCTCGATTGCCAGTCATAGAAGTGAGATATGATTGCAGTTGAGCATGATGTAGTTGAAAACTTTATATTATTAGGGAAAAACGAGGTAAGGATTAAAACACGCCTTGTGTCGTGAAAATTCGTAAGTTATATGTCAGCTGACCTCATCCAAAAATTTAGCAACTAAATTCCCAAACAATATCGCATCATTCATCTCTTCATCCATTTCTGGACATGGAATTTGTCCTATATTCCATAGATCTCCTTTCCATTCATCTAATTTACTCCTAACCGACTTGGTATCAAATAAAATCACGTTCGGCGCGCCTTCGACGAGCCATTTTCCGTGAATGAATTCGATGCCTGTGGAAGCAAGTGAAGACAGGACAGATTTTATTTCCGGGGAGGATGGCGAGCATGGTTCGATTTCGGCGATAATGGAGGAGGAGAGGGGAGGAGAAAAGGAAGAGGAGGGCAAAGGAGTAGGAGGGGAGGGCAAAGGGGTAGGAGAAGAGGAGGAAGAGGAGGAAGAGGAGGGCAAAGGGGTAGGAGGGGAGGAGGAGGAAGAGGAGGAATGCAAAGATATCAAATATGGTAAAGACTCTGTGGCACTGATGATGTAGTATCGTGACCCATACTCGTGGATCGTGACGGGTACTTTAGAGCGTATGACTGGATAGATTGCGCTGTCTTTTGGGGAGAGTATGTGAAGTTTGGTGATGAAAGGAGACGAAAAAGGTAGATTAATATAAGTATCGTGATGGGAGTCCTGAATTGGTGGATCGCTGTGATTTATTATATCGAACACTCATTCTCGTTCTATTAATTATGTATAAGATCATTTGATGTCTATTCGAAAGTTGGAAACTCTGAATTTCCTCACCTCTGTTAGATAACTCCCATGAAACTTCAAATAGCGTCTCATTATATACATCTCGTACTACCATCTTATGGAATGATAAAATTAGTTTATGAGCGAGGTTCCATTATATATATGTATCTATCTTTATGTGTGACGTAACACAAATAATAACTCATTATTAATATAAACTTTCCTGATCACCACGGGGTTCACATGCGCTTCAGTACTGGCGCTGCAAAGTAGCGCCAACTGACTTATTAAGATTTGTAAAATGGAATATGTATTTATAACTATATATATTTATTTATTATTTATTATTATGTATACGCTTAAGAGCCTTTTTAGTGCAAGAGCACCTTTAGCGTTCAATCGTAGGTGCAACTAATAAAGGAACGCAAAACTCCAGCTGACTTATTATTATTTGCAGTCACCAATTCATTACGTGATACAACAAAACTGTAGACTCATTCAGCTTATGACAATTTAAAACCTTAATTTTATGACGACTGGATAAATATGTTCTCCATTCTACTAGCATGGTAAAAATATTACGCAGGCTTTGGCTTATTAGCTATAAATAGTTAGTGACCGTGTGATTGTTAAATGGCGTGATGTTAGAAATTCTAGAAACAACTTCATATTATCAATAAATGCATTTTAGAATAGTTTATTTTTATTGCCAAACTAAGCACAGATTAGATGGATTGCGATTGATATGCTGGTACATTAAAAAAGCTCCATTCATGTACATGGGTGCCGTTTATGGAGAGTCAGAACCTTTATTTGCGTGTGATATCAATAAATGCTAATCTTAAAGTATAAGAGATAAATTGTTACATTAAACCAATATAAACTTACTCACGCGCATACACACGAAAGCCCCTGTCCAAACACACCTGCGGAATTTCCCCCGTAACGGCGGGGGTTTAGGAACACGTTAGAATATTATTGCTAATGCAAAAAGAAACGAACAAGTTCCCCCAACGGGAATGTGGCATTATCGGGCAATTTGTAAACTTACTTCTTCGAGTTATTCGGAGAATGCATCACTCAATATAATGTCAGACGAGTTAAGCTTACAAGAAAGCTCAACGGTAATGTGTCCGTTTTTATGATAATTCCGTTCAATTAAATCCTAGCATCGGTATTTAGTGGTAGGAAACGGATAACACGTTTGAAAACCTACGTCTTGGCAATTATCCAGCAACATGAAAACGCTGTCCTGTGTCTATCTCTTGTTAAATCCCTTAAGCCAGGCTTGAAAAGCGTTCCTATTGTTAGAACAGCTATATTGATCAAACCAATTGCTTTGTCAGAAATTTTGGTCCGGTTCTAGACCGTAGAAGACTAGTTCTACCCATGTAAATTCGTGATGCTTCCGTAAATGATGTTTTCGGGCCAACCATCGGAACTATTAAGCCATCTGCTAATAGGAAATTAAATAAATTCGGTTAGAATAGCTTAATAATAATAAGCCAGGAAAAAGTGCAAGTTCCGGAACCACTACAGACTTGCCATCGTTTTGTATTTGTTTGATTAATTTCTACCTTTTTTTGGTAAGACTCTTGATTCGCTCTTCGTAATTAATTACCGTTTTGATCGACATATGAAAGCAAAGTTTGCATCAGATGACGGTTGAAGTTAGAGAAAATATTGATCGAATGGCCAAAATATTATTGGACTTGAGCAATGTCTTTACGACCGTTCTATTAAGTGAACAAAGAAATTAAGAAAGATTCTGTTGATTTCTATATGGCAAGACTCTTGATGCACTTCTTAACTAATTACCGTTTTGATCGCATCAGATGGCTACTTTGTTAAAGTTAGAGAAATATTGATCGAATGGCCAAAGGTCATTTCGTATTCTTGGAGCTTGAGCCATGAATATGAGTGTCTTTACGGCCGTTCTATTACGTGAACAAGGAAATAGAGAAAGATTCAATTTTTGCCTTTTTTTAGTAAAACTATTTTTGATTGATTACCGTTTTAATCGTGCATATGAAGCAAAGTTCAACGGTTTGAGCATCAGATGACTACTTCGTCGAAGTTAGAGAGTGTTATAAAAATATTGATCGAATGACCAAAGGTAATTTCGTATTATTGGAGCTTTGATCAATGAATATAAATGTCTTTACGACCGTTCTATTAGGTGAACAAGGAAATCAAGAAAGGTTCGGTTAATTTCTACATTTGCCTCTTTTGACAAGACTCTTGATACACTTCTTCTTAATTAATTACCGTTTTGATCGCATCAGATGGCTACTTTGTTAAAGATAGAGAAACATTGATCGAATAGCCAAAGGTCACTTCGTATTCTTGGAGCTTGAGCCATGAATATGAGTGTCTTTACGGCCGTTCTATTACGTGAACAAGGAAATAGAGAAAGATTCAATTTTTGTCTTTTTTTAGTAAAACTATTTTTGATTGATTACCGTTTTAATCGTTGCATATGAAAGCAAAGTTCAACGTTTTGAGCATCAGATGACTATTTCGTCAAAGTTAGAGAAGTGGTAAAAATATTGATTGAATGGCCAAAGTAATTTCGTAAGCAATGAATATAAGTGTCTTTACTGCCGTTCTATTAAGTGAACAAGGGACTCTTGATACGCTTCTTTTTAATTAGCTACCGTTTGATCGAACAAAGTTCGACTACTTTGTTGAATATTAATCGAATGGCCAAAATAATATTGGACTTGAGCAATGAATAAATGTCTTTACGACCGTTCTATTAAGTGAACAAGGAAATTGAGAAAGATTCGGTTAATTTCTACATTTGCCTTTTTTTGGTAAGACTCTTGATACGCTTCTTTTGATCGATTACCGTTTTGATCATGTCAGATGGTTACTTTGTTGAAGTCAGAGAAATATTGTTCGAATGGCCAAGGCCATTTTATATTATTGGAGCTTGAGCCATGAATATGAGTTGTTCTATTAAGTGAACAAGAAAAATTCTGTTATTACTAATATACTAGGCAAACGCATATTTAATATTAATGTGGTGTGACAAATATGACGTAATGCGCTTATTTTGCCGCAGAATAATCTATGTCGCATGACTTTCGCCGTGTAACATATACGAGTGTAACATATATCCCACCACTGTAACTGACAGAGTGCTTGTTCGAGTTCTGGGTATGTAACCGATCTGTGTCTTTTTGCATTTGGAGCAATGATTTCTTTTTCAGAAAATAACTGGTTGCTTCTTTGCAAAATTCGTGTTATGGTAGACTCATTAACCCTGGCTTGCCATTTATTTTCGATCCAATTAACATACTCCGCACGAGATTTCTTATTATCACGAGCATACGGGCAAAGTTCGTATTTTTGCGAATCTGTCAAAGTTGTCTTACTTTTTGGCGGCATGATGAATTATTTTTATTAACGGTGAAATTTCAGTACAATCCTCTAACTAACAATTAGTTATAAACGATTTTTATGACTATGACCACGATGGCATGCTTAAATAGTGGCTAACTGTTACAATCGTAAATTATTACAGAATATGATATTTGTCCACTGTTGACTATTGATGTCTAAATAAATACATGACCTGATGTTAGCAGACAATGTTACTACAGAACTGTATTCTCACATCTCGAATATAACTTGATACCAGAAAATAGTTTGCTTGCGTAAAGTGGAATCGGATCCTCGATAAATTGTTATTGTCTTATGACCCGGGAATGGTAAAGTCTTTAACTCGCCGAATTTCATTGGTGGCGGACATTGACTGACTATACCATATTTAGCTGCTGGGTCACGTGCGTGACTTTACGGAGATTATTTCATATAGCCGGACCGCAAATATCCATTCCACGTGCAGAATATAGAGAGTGTGCATTTAGCATTGTGTCCCGAGGTTGGGACCATCAAATAGCGTGCATTTAGGGAGAGTGCATTTAGGGAGAGAGTTCACTGTATATTAATTATGTTAACGTTAATAGTTTCAATTTAACTCAATCTTGTTTATTAACCCTATTAACAAACATTGAGCCGAGTTTCCTTGCTTTTATTACAACTAAAATTTCCAGCACATGATACTCATGTGAGTTTACGCAAAAGAGCGGTCTTCTGGAGTAATTAAAATCTGTTGTGAATAAAAGTCCCTCGCGATAGTAATTAAAATCTGTCATCGAAAAATTATGCTACAAATAACTGGAGACAAGAAAACATTTGTTATCCTTTATCTAGCGTTTATAAATTTAAACCAAATTTCTATGTTGGGCAATAACATAAAAAAGTACACAGTCAGTCTCGATCGAAGATATACATTTAATTAAACCGTTTATTATATCCTTAATACACTTACATTAATATAATTACATCGCAAAATAATCTTGTCTTAGAGAATCGACTTGTTTACTGCTTTAATCGTATGATCTAATGCATGTTTAGGATTCTAATGGCATGACATATTTGTTATATCTGCGTTAGAAATTTAACACATCGTTGTACAGGTTGAAGGATCTAGGCTGTGCCACACATGCCGATCGAAATCCTTGCGTTACCATCGAAGCTTGCGCAGAAATCTAGGACTAAAATTCGTCCGTCACTTGTTGTTTGAATGTCGCTGGTTTCGTCACATAATAGCATAATTTCGGCAGATATAAAATCAAGATCTATGTACAATCCCCGTAAGCAAAGTATCATCAAAATTAGTACCATTCGCCATTATGGCGAGGTGGCCCATTGTTTCAACCGAGACATCATGTGTCTCTGGATTTTACTTTTGTAGGTAATCTTATTCTGAGCCAGTTAAATTTGATTTGATTTGAAATGCACAAAAAACCGTATTAATCATCAAGTAGACTTGTAGTACAAAAATTTGTGGTTTATTCTGGAATGTTCGAAAATTGCACAACGGCATATAAAATTTCTCCTTCTTAATCACATCACGTGAACAAAATATTTAATAGTTGTTAGTTATTTCTTCACTTGATAAAAAATGTCACAGAAAATAACAAGAACGTCTATCAGTGACTCGCTTAAAAAAGAGATTTGTATCTTCCATATATATAATAAGACTTTTAAACAAAACGAAAATTGACAATAAGAGTGATGAAAATTAAGTTATAAAGTAAAATAATTAAAACGATTTATATATCTTTACAGGAAAAAGACAGAACATTTAAAAAATTACCTTGGTTATTGTTCTATTCAATTAGAAGCTACTTCTCCGAATGCTATATGGTTTGTTATACGTAACAAAGAAGGTATTATTGATCGCAACTTACTTTAATTACAAATAATAAATAAAAAAAAAAGTCATTTTTCTTTGAGTGATCACAGGGATGTTTGATAGGTGTTTAACTCTCTTCGCGATTGAGATGTAGTTTTTAGTATAGAAAGAACTATGATACAGTTATTTATATTACCAATCAATATCGGTGTTACTCTCCGGTTCAGTGAATTAGTCAGCAATACTAATTATGAACACTCAACTACAGTCGAGGGAGGTCACTGTCGAATCCCACTACTCAACATGAGTCATTACCTAGGCGGAATATTATCCATACTCAGTTGAAAGTAGAGATGACAATATCGTATAAGTTGAGCTACTTCTTCGATGTCTTGTTAAGTGAGAAATAACCGTTACGAATAATACATTATTCATTATAGTCATCCAACCATTATGTTCATACTTGATAAACAACGGTTCACTCTTACTTAGAGATAATAATATCTCTCTCTCACTTAAACACACCGGTATTATAGCCTTTTCCTATGTTGGTTAAGGAAGTTATTAAACGTTCGCTATGGAGGAATACATAGTGAAACCACTACGTTACGAGCCGACGGAAAGACTCGCCCCGTTTTGATACAAATAATAATATT
>CAJVPI010000615.1:0-25042 GCA_910592345.1 Paraglomus brasilianum
ACTTGAACCTATATGGGATACGATATGCATAGTAAAGACTAACTTTATTTATTCATATTGGATTCAATTTCAAGGGAGCTACTATCACTATGAACTATAGCGGATTATAATTTCGTTTTATTGAACAATGCCTCGTTAATATTAAGCTTCGTTCATTGAAAAAAAAAAAAAATACGGAACCGCAATACAACGATTTAATTGTAAACTCTGCGATATTTAATTAGTAGAACTCTGGTTCCAAGAAAAAACTCCGTACTAAGATATATCGATGAACTGTTATAATCGACTTTCACTTTAAAGTTTAAGAATCTTCATCATTTTTGCAGAAAAAGCAAGATGTTTATTATTGTCGTTATATTCTTAGCCTTTCGCAGCACAAAACTCCGGACGAGGCGATAAGGTATGAATATTTTTTCAGACGTGGCTGTACATTTGCAAGGAAGCAACTTCTGGACTTGCAATCCTTCGTTCAATCAGAATTTGGTCAATTTCAGCATGACAAATACACATATTCGCACAACAGATGATGTTAAGGCATGAGTCACCGGGCAACAAATTAGATTGGTCCTCTCAATGGCCAGATTCGAAACAACTCGCATAACTTTCTTCCCTCTAGTATATTTTGCTACTGTTGCATATTACAGATATGGTTTGTCAATACTATTCTGCTTCGAGTTTGTAAACATTCAATTTATGCGTTAAGAACAGTGTGATGCTGATTTGGGGCGTGATCGAATTACTCGTATAGTTATTTACTTTTTATTTTTTGGTTGGGCTCACGTTTTTTCCCATGATTTGGTGTCCAAGGACCTAAGCTGTCATTTGCATAGAAGTCCATAGGATAGGATTTTTGCCACTCTACAGACTCCAGTGCAACTGATACTTCATATGGATTTAGCAAGGGTTTGGTGAATGCATAGCCCCAATCAATAGAAAGTCTGGGGCAGGCAATTTGAATCCATCTATCAAAATTATAACATTATACGAGTCTTATTAGCATTGTTATATAATTCTGATTCATCCAACATTTAGCTCTTCAAACTTACGCATCTATATCTGTGAATTGTGTCAACTTATCGGGGAATATCTCAGACAGTAGCACACAAACATATGGTATATTTTTTGAATTTAGTCTCTCTTCAAGGTGCTATATCACAGCATAGAATATTAATGAATGCATCTCGTATGTCCGTCGCAATAAATTTGACCACTGTTGATTGATCGTAAATTACCTCCATGACTTTGGGGCTTCCTTGTCTCCCCAATGTTCCCAGGATTAGGCCAAACTTTTTGGCTTTTTTGGCAATTTCAATAGCATGCTTACGTAAGGAATGCATATCAGCATGATCATAATATTCACGGGTAAACTTCTTTGAGTACGGGTCGTACCTACGTAATTGCCATAACATGCTGACATATCACTCTTATTACCGGATAAATCAATGCAGAATACATACCGAAAGGCAGGAACGTCCGGATTTGCTATCATAATAGATTCGAGGTGAAACCTCCCATCACCAAGATATCTATGTCATATAGAAATAAATGTTATAGTGAGTAAAGTATTTTACGTTATAATACATATTTATTAAACTTCATACATTAAGGCATCCAGTTTGTCCAACTTCGGCGAAGTACATCCAAGGATTTCACCAGGAGAAAGAGGTTTAGATTGTGGGACAACAAGTTTATAATCTTGCTCGAGTACTCTCTTAACAGCCTTATTATATGATATAAATTATATAACGCGTTCAAAATGGTCCACTTTGATATAGCTATGTAAGATGCTTACGTGTATTGAGGAGACAAATTGCACGGTACCAACAATAGCCAATTCTTTCCCTGCCTCAAAATTCTTGCAGATGGTATCAATAAAATGTTGAGTATCTATTCCAATATCTACGAAGACGTACAAAGTCTTCACTGTGGTTACGTCCACAGGTACTGCCATAATGCAATAAGATTTCAGCATTTGCAAAGTCGTGAATATATTCTTCTTGAATCAAAATACAAACTTAGACAGCTATGCCCGTAATGAACCATAAAATCACATTCTAGAGCTTTCGCCGTAAAATCATCGATGCAGCATGCACCATACGTGACATCACCCATGATTAATGTCTCTACTCCACAGAATTGCTCGAGAATGTCTGCAATTATACAGGCAAACATAAGAAGACCTTCGGGAAGTTGAAGAGCAACTAGAAGAATTAACAATTGTTTAGTATTATTAAGCTTTGGGGCTAGACTGTATGTATGTAGCCAGAAAAATCGTTACCTTTGATTGCATTTGATTGCTTGACATGCCAGATTGTCTTATGAAGCTCGAAATTATAATTCGAGGGAAGCTAGTATTGAATTTTAGAATAAATTTTGTGCAGAGTAGTGTATGCACACTTTGTTTATTACCAGTCTATTACTCACAAAAAGAAAGTATTGACTAAACCTGTTCAATGGCTTTATTTAGAAGGGGGTCATCGAGTATCTCAGTAGGAATTTGGTTGACAGCTCTGTGTCGTCTCGGTGG
Organism: Paraglomus brasilianum; assembly: GCA_910592345.1. Taxonomy (NCBI): domain Eukaryota; kingdom Fungi; phylum Glomeromycota; class Glomeromycetes; order Paraglomerales; family Paraglomeraceae; genus Paraglomus; species Paraglomus brasilianum. The sequence goes on from CAJVPI010000615.1 coordinate 2,528, forward strand.
CGTCTCGCGAACTTATCAGGAGTTCAATACGCAGTGAGCTTTCCATCAACGGTAACATTTGCGTACGTTGAAAGAAGCTCCCGAATCTGTTATATATCTATCGAAATGCACGTCTATTTTTAGGGAATGTGTAAATACCTAGCGTAATACTATCTTCAATATTTCCCACATGACTCTCTTGTAAGTTCTCCCGTTCTCGTATTTTCTTAGCATTTGCCCGGCCTATAAAACGTTTCCTTGGCTTTGTTGGGGTTGAATTTGACATTGTTGTATCGCATATTCCTTTACGAGAATGTTATAATAGTTTGAGGTCACGTGTTAGAAGTTTCAGCCGATTTATGCAGACGCGTGTTTCACTTGTTAAGTATTCCGCGTACAATATACAATATAGTATTGGTATGGCAGGAAAATACTCGACGAGTGTCCAGCAAAGAATACAGCTTGAAGAAGAACTTGATCTTAAGTTAGGGTTCGACAAGTACGATCATGGGCAACCACGAATAGGGTGGTTATTTAATATGACAACTGTAAGGCGAGTTATTATGATAATTGGTTTATTATGATTAATACTAAATCACTATTACGTTAGACTATGTTGGAAGATAAGAAAAACATTCGTGGAAGGTCAGCCGTAAAATATCACTTTTTTGAGGAGGATGGTACTCTCTTCACATGCACACGTTTTTATAACCCTTATTTCTACTTGAGGTGCAAGGTAATGATTTTATTTGATATAATCCGCTTTTCTAGCTTTCTTCAATTAATACGTTATTTGCGTCTAGGATGATAAGCACGCAGAAGTTGCCTCTGCTTTAATGAAAATGTTTGATAAATTAATTTATAAAATAGTTGAAGAGCACAAAAAACAAGATTTAAAAGAGGTAGGATTAAATATTTTTCGTTTAATGATGATGAATAAGTTTCTGACATGCCATTTAATCATAGGCAAATCATCTTGTTGCGTCCTGTCATACGTTTCTAAAACTCATTTTTCGCAATGTACAAGACTTGGTTGACGTGCGAAATCACCCGCTTTTAAAGAATCATAAAGATATTGTTGAATTAAGAGAAAATGATATAATTTATTACCAACGAGTCTCGATGGATAACGGCACGTATTGATATATGGATATATTGCTTGTGTAAAAGGCCGTGCTGACGCGATATCCTTGAATTTACAGATATTCGGGTTGGGATGTGGTACGCAGTAGAGGCTGTTGCTGGAGAAGACGGTGTCAATATCCAGATGACACCCATTCATGAAAGAGGCGATCGCCCTGATCTGCTTGTGTTAGCTTTCGATATAGAAACAACAAAGCTGCCTTTGATGTTCCCTGATGCAACGAGAGATATGATAATGATGATTTCATACATGATCGATGGAATGGTCGGTATTTGTGGGATATATCTTATATAATCTACTTTGGTGTCATTGCAATTTGACCTTAGTCTTTGATAGGGGTACCTAATTATCAATCGTGAGGTGGTAGCAGAAGATATCGAGCCATTTGCTTACTCTCCCGATAGGGACATGATAGGGGAGTTCAAGATATTCAACGAAAAGAGCGAGGTATCGGCATTGTTACAGTTGTGCAATTGTGATCCCTCGTCAGCATTGGTATTAATATCGAGCATTTTTAGAGGACGATGTTACAACGGTTTTTTAAGGAAATTCGGAAATATAAACCGAATATTATTGTAACTTACAATGGCGATAACTTTGATTGGCCGTTTGTCGAACGAAGGGCACACGAATATGGAATTAACATGCGCTCTGTATGTGATTTATAATATGACATTTAATTAATATCGTCGTAATTTATTGCTAATGGTTGGAACGTACGCGTATAGGAAATAGGATTTTACCGCTTTGATGAATACTATATTAGCAAGCAGTGTGTACACATCGACTGTTTACATTGGGTTAGAAGAGATAGCTATCTACCTGTCGGTAGTCAAGGTCTCAAGGCCGTGGCTAAAGCCAAGTTAGGATATAATCCCGACGAATTGGACCCGGAAGTTATGACTAGGTATTGTCGCAGCCTTCGTTCTCATAAATTTAGCAATGAACAATGACTTATACATCTTATGAATAGATTTGCGGTTGAACAGCCACAGGCATTAGCCCAATATTCGGTCTCTGATGCTGTAGCAACTTATTATCTATATAAGAAATACGTCCATCCATTTATTTTCTCGCTATGTAACATTATCCCGCTTAATCCTGATGATATATTGCGCAAAGGATCCGGAACTCTGTGCGAGGCACTGTTGATGGTAAGGCATTTGAAGGATACACGCCCTATAACTACAACTGTTCACAATAATTTCAATATGTACAGGTATCTGCATATAAGGCAGATATAATGATACCACATAAACATGGAGATGAACTTCACAAGTTTACTGCAGGTGGACCAGACGGGAAACTTATCCAAAGTGAGACGTATGTGGGGGGGCATGTGGAGGCATTGATGGCTGGTGTTTATCGGTGTGATTTACCCGTCGATTTCACTATTAGTTCTGATGGCATTGACAAAGTAAGCCTTTTTATCGCTGCTTAACCATGTGACAATTGTACTGCTAAGTTATTATACATGTGGCCACATAACTAATAAAATTTTGATGACTGTGACAATAGCTTATCGCCAGTGTGGACAAAACACTCCGATTTGGTATCGAAGCAGAGGCAGAAAAGAATCTGGACGAGATTGCCGATTATGAAGAAGTAAGCATAATTACCCATTGCATCCTTCCTTTTTCACATGATTAATTATCATTAACAAAACAATAGGTCAAACAAAGCGTTATAACAACACTTGAAATTATTCGTGATAATAACCCTGTTTTGCGAGCGGAACCTCTGATATATCATTTAGATGTTGCCGCCATGTATCCAAACATCATATTAACTAATAGATTACAGCCCGATTCAATAGTTAACGAGAATGTCTGTGCAAACTGTGATTTTAATATCCCAGGAAAGACATGTGATAGACGCATGAAGTGGGTATGGCGTGGTGAGGTATGGCCTACAGACCGAGGAGAATATAAGAGTATTCTAGATCGATTAGAAAGCGAATCGTTTCCAGGGAAGACCTCGATTGACTCGAAGCGTAATTGGCATCAGCTTGCAACGAGTGAACAGGCAAAATATATACAGGAACGCCTTGGACAGTATTCTTTGAAACAATACAAGAAGAAAAAGGAAACTATGTCCGAAGAAAGGGAAGCGATAGTTTGTCAGCGCGAACGCCCATTTTACGTAGATACAGTACGCGAGTTTCGTGATAGACGATATCAATACAAAAGTTTGCTTAAAACTTCTAAACAAAGATTAGAAAATGCAATCAAGAACCGCGATGTATCTGAGATTGAGACGGCCAGGCAAGAAATTATTCTGTATGATTCATTACAACTTGCTCACAAGTGTATTTTGAATTCATTCTATGGATATGTCATGAGGAAGGGAGCCCGATGGTATTCTATGGAAATGGGGGGTGTTGTATGCTTAACAGGGTCATCTATTATTCAATCTGCTAAGGAATTGGTAGAGCGAGTCGGCGCTGCTCTCGAACTGGATACCGATGGAATTTGGTGTATCTTTCCGAAAACATTCCCCGAGAATGTCACGTTCACGTTGAAGGATGGGAAGAAGCTAAATGTTTCGTTTCCATGTGCAATGCTCAATCAAATGGTTCACGAACGATACACGAATGAACAGTACCAAGAACTTGTCAATAAAGAAACGCATGAGTATAAGACAAGGAAAGAGAATAGTATATTTTTTGAAGTCGACGGACCTTACCGTGCAATGATACTACCTGCTTCAACTGAAGAAAACAAATTGTTAAAGAAGAGATACGCAGTCTTTAATCATGATGGTAGTCTTGCAGAACTAAAGGGATTCGAGGTAAAACGACGGGGTGAATTGAAACTTATTAAAGTATTTCAAGAGCTTGTGTTTGACGCGTTTCTGCGGGGTAAAACGCTCGAGGACTGTTACCAATCAGCAGCAGAAATCGCAAACGCTTGGGTGGACATTCTCGAGAGTGAAGCAAGGGATCATCCAGACTGGTACTTGATTGATATGATATGCGAGCAAAAAAGCATGTCTCGTTCGCTGGAGGACTACGGTGAACAAAAATCGACGGCAATTACAGCAGCAAAACGTCTTCAGGAATTTCTGGGTGATAGCATGGTGAAAGACAAAAAGTTGACATGTAGGTATATTATTTCGAAGCCTCGAAGTAAAGATGATGATGTGAGTCAACGTGCTATTCCAATAGCGATTTTCTCCGCAAGCAAAGAGATTAAAACGGCATGTTTGAAGAAATGGCTGCGAAATACCAATATCGAAGGGGATATTGACATTCGAGATATATTGGATTGGGATTATTACAAGAAAAGACTTAATGCAACCATTCAAAGGCTAATTACAATACCGGCTGGCTTGCAAAATATTGTCAACCCCGTTCCTCGCGTGTCGAATCCAACATGGCTATCGAAAAGGTCTCAGGGCGATAGACAGCGACTTATTACATCCTTCTTTGCTGAATCATTTCCTGTTGGTCTAAATTCACACAAAATGGAGGTTGATTGTATAGAGAACAATGACGAGAACTTCGGACAAGAAATAAATGAAAACGAAAATGATAGGGCTTGCCCGGAAGAAGGTATCCCGGAGCTTGCTGATGATGTAGTCATTATTGCTCAAAGTGAAGACAGTATTGGTCCGAAGCAAACGATAGCTGAAGTGAGTAGCGAACTTAGGATGAAGCGTTTCGCTGATGATCGCTATGAGACTTCTCAGAGAAAACAAGTTAAAACAACTCACGGGAAGCAGGGCATCAACAGTGATTCTGCGACAGACAATTCGGTAAATACGTTGCGACGTAAGTTACGTAAACCATCTAACGTCTTTGACAAGATAACGAAGAAACCTTTTTCAACCACGACGAATAATAAGCCTTACGTTCACCAGAATATGCAAAGATTTCGTAAGAACGGTGATCCTTTCACGAATTATAGCGCATGGATCAAGGGCGTTTGTAAACGGCGCACTGCATTTAGTGACTGGAAAGTGATTCATGTTGTCGAAAGTGACGTTCATGGTGAGCTAACAAAATGGCTTTCCGATGGATTCTCTATGCGGCGAAGACGAGTTAAAACTAAAGATAATGAAAACACGAACAGTATAGGCTTACCCTCGGAGATCAATCACATAATTGATTTAGAACGTAGCAGAAAGCATTTAAATGGGAATGAATTTGATTACTTGTACCTTAATCATACAATGCTCGATGATGACCATCAGATGTTCGCCGTCTTTTCGTCCTTCTCGGACGATGCCATGATATTTAGCATCGACAATTTGAGAGAGACTTCGATTTGGGAAAGACTATATGCGCAAGTGTATCACACGTTCGAGGAAGATTGCCCGGAAGTTCTCCAGGGCAAAAACAGACTTTTCGTTTATTCTCAGAAGCTAACTTTCGACGTAACGTATTATAGGAATGTCAAGCAAACTTTAACAAGTATATCCAATCAATTGTCTTATTGCAAAGAACAACAAACACGGCCCACCATCGTGATCCTTCAATCACCGCTAGCTCTCAGAATTTTGGCGGCTGATTTAACTGCACTCAGGGACTTTCCAGTCCTGTGCTTACAACCAGACATGTCAGATTTGCAGATTTCCGTTGATTGGAGGAGACAGAATGCACGCAAGGCGATAACCAGTTTTTTGAGTCTTGGAGCCTTATTAACTGAGCGATTTGAAATATCTCGATATGCCAATGTTCCCGTTTGTAACGTTGGCGATGATTGGACAATATTTTGTTTAGACGTATTTTTGGCACAACGGTTAAAGAAAAGAGGACTTGTTGATTGGCTATTTTCTGATCAGAGGATGTCTACGTGGCAGCAAACCAGTGAAGATAGCTTACGTACCGGAAAGCAATTCACAGATGCTGTAGTAAATGCGCCAGGTGTTTATACTACGATATGTGTAGCAATGGATGTGCATAATTTGGCAATTGACGCTATATTTGCGTATGGTTTGGATAGCATACCTCATGTTGCAGCCCATAAAATATTACCAATAGTTCGTGATATGCTACGAGAATTGCGTGCCAAAGCTAACCCCGGAGAAATCCAGTTGACAAACAAGTTGTTTAATAATTTTGGACGATGGGTTACTACTCGTAGATCTGCCATGTATGACCGCCGGCTTGATTATGCGGTACATTATTTGATGTGTAAGGCAGTGAAACAACTGGCAGCTGAGTTCTCTGATGTTGGGTGTACCGTTGTACATGCTGACATCTCAAAACTCGTGCTTGCGACAAAAAAGACAACGCTTGAGAACGCGCTTCCTTATATCAATCAAGCGGAGGATATTGTTTCGAAGAAGTCTGTATTTAAAAACCTCAAACTACATAGAACTGACTATTGGATATATATCCAATGGCATGACCTACATAACTACGGCGGCATCTTAATTACTAATAAGAATTTGCCTGCAGTTGATATGCATTGGATTATTGCTGAATATCTCCCTCATCAAGTACGGCAACAATTTAATACAATCATTACTGCATATATCAAGATGGCATGGCAACAACATAGTAAACCGATGAGACAGAGTGCATCAGTTATTGAAATCTTTAAGAAGATGTTATTGAAAGTTATGGATAATTTTCATAAAGAAGAGCATAAATTCGAGTTCCCGCGTATACCAGGGTCACCATTTGCTAAATCGACGAGACCTGCAGCTGAGTTTGCGAATGTTATATGTAATATTTTTGCTGTAGATGAAGAATTAAAACTTGAAGTCATGGATCTGCGTAAGAAATTAATGAGTATTACGAACGTGAGTGCGCATGCTCAGCTAGCAGGGCCTATTAGGGGATTCGAACTCGTCCGCATTGATTGTCGTGGGTGTTATGCCAGCCGGAATTTAGATTTTGCTCGTGATTCTGACCTCGTGTCTGAAGAGAGGAAAGCATCATGGAGTTGTACTCAGTGCGGCAAGGATTATGAAAGGTGGAGGATAGAAGGAGCGCTCGTTGAGCTCGCTCATAATTGGTTGTCTGGGCGTCAAGTCGGAAGAACACGAGAAGATGATCGGTTTTTGCAATGGCTTACGGATTTAGCGGATTTGCATCAAATGAAATTATTGGAAGAAGTCGTGGGATTTGTCAACAATCATTTGTAATATGCATAAAATACATTATGTAAAATTTCTATGTTCATGGTTATACTTTTGAGAAATGAATTTGAATCTTAAGTTGTACTGGTTATACGTTTAATTGTCATTCTGATTCGTCGATCTACCGAAGTTACACAACACATACGCGGTAAACAATGGTGTGAGATTTATAAATAGGCTCCAAAATACTTTGCGCTAGTGTACGCGCGCAATTACAATGGAAGAAGTTGCGAAACCGCCCATAAGGCAAACGGAGTTAGTTGTACGTCCCAGCTTCGGAAAAGTGGGACGGCCTGTAAACGTTCGCGTAAATTACTTCGAGGTAGTCAGTCTACCCGGTAAGAGAACGTCTGTGGGGCGCAAGTAAAAGTTTTTAAAACGCTCAACCTATCAACTAACTATTGATACTTGTCTTCGTTCAGACGGAAACATACATCAGTACGATATCGATATCAGTCCCGACGTACCACCCGCCTTAAATAAACGTGTTTTCCAAGTTCTTGCCAGCGACAAGCTTGGAGATGTTAAAGCTGTTTATGACGGTAATCGCCCAACATATTGATAATAGGAGTATGCAGTATCCTAGTTTTATTTAATGAGATTTGGTTTACTTTAGGGCGGAAAAATGTCTATACGCTTAAAGAATTTCCTTTCAAGGATACTTTAACAGAAACCGTAAGTGATTAAAATGTGCTTTGTGTATCTTCCGATGCATCTTAGTTCTCAAACGTCTATTTTAGGTCACCCTCCCCCCGAATAATGCCATCAGAGGGTCAAGCAGGCAACCGCCTACAAATTTCACGGTGAAGTTAAAAAAAGTAGCCGCCAAGAATCTTGAAGAAGCCCTGCGTTATGTCAGGGGCGAGAGCGCCTGCTCTAACAACATAATAACAGGCATGATTGTATTATAGTCTAAAATTGCTTGGCAACTTTTTCGATAGTCTCATATCTGTCTATCTATCTAAAATAGCGATAAGTGCGCTGAACGTATTAATCAATTACGTACCCGCGAGTAAGTTCAGACCCGTTGGACGTAGAGCGTTTTATACCAAAGACGGAAGCGTATCCTTGTCAGGCGGTGTAGAAGTCTGGCCAGGATACTGGCAATCACTTCGTCCCGGTCAAGGTGTGTCAAATTATTGAACATCAATGATAAGTATAGAGTCGCGATTATTGAATGCTTAATTACTTAAAGGTCTTTTATTCAACTGATAGGGCGCTATTTCATAAATTTTGATATATCGGCAACAGCATTTTACGAAGCAGGTTTTCATGGAATTTCTTAATTGATTTTGATTAACGTTTGACTACATTTTTTTTAGCAACATTCAATGTATGTGATTTTTGAATAAATCGCTAGATCTATTAAACCGTTTTTATCTTGATACTCGTCCTTTAGGTAACGCGGCAGAAATTTTAGTCAAGCTCCTTAAACGATCCGGAATAGAAGACTTCCGACGTGGTTTGACCCGAAGAGACCTTGTAATCGCCCAAAGGTTTTTCAAAAACTTGAAGTTTCGCGTTAATCATCGAGGGGCGGATTTTCAACGTCGCTATAAAGTGAAAACGATTACCGAAACGCCGGCCAATCAGACCGAGTTTATTATGACAGACGAACGAAGACACAACATAGCCTCGTATTTTGCGGATCGCTATAGAAGGCTTCTGTATCCATTCTTACCTTGCCTCGTAACTCCGAATGGGGCAAACTTTCCTCTTGAAGTTTGTAAAATTGAGGAGGTTTGTGTCCAAGTATAAAAAGTGATAATGCTAGTAATTGGATCTGTTATTTTACAAGCTCTTTATTTCTTCAGGGTCAGAAGTATCTTCGAAAATTAAACGAAGATCAAACTCGCGAAATGATAAGATTTACTTGTCAGCGTATGTATTCATCATGGCTTTACTACAGATATCGCAATAGCTGACATTTTTATGAATTAGCGCCTTCCGTGCGCGCTGAAAGAATCCAAAAAGGCGTAGACGTTATTTTCGATGAGAATGAATTTTGCAAGACATGGGGCGTAAAATTGTCTCATAAAATGATTCAGACGGAAGCAAGAGTGCTTCCCCCACCTAAAATTACCTACCATCCGGTAAGCAAAGTTTTGGAATATTACTCATAATATCGCGTATGTTGATGTATTCTTACTGCATTTTAGTCCGGACGAGAGGCAGTATTCGTCCCCAAAGGTGGACAATGGCAATTAGGTCCACAAAAAAAGGTATGTCGTATTCGATGTGAACTTATTCTTTTATTTTTAACAATATTTATTATATATGTGAACGTCGCTAGATGTTAAAAGGGGAAACCCTCGAGTGCTGGTCAATAGTTGTTTTCGGAAACGAGCATCAAGTTCCGAGGCGACTGATAAATGATTCATTACGTGCACTTTGTGACACGATGACAGAAAACGGTGAGAATTAGATAACAATTGGATGATAGATCCGCAAACATATGGCCTGACTTCTTAACAAATACTCGGCTTGAATTATAGGCATAAACGTTAGAAATCGAGAGCCGGTGATATTTTACGCTAATCCTCAAGGGGACATAGCAAATGCCTTACAAAGAGCTTATCAAGAGACTGGTAAGCAAAGCGGAAAAAACCCGCAGTTGCTTATGTGCGTTCTGCAAGGACGTTCTGTCTTATATGAAGAGATTAAGCGCATAGGTGATACTATTATTGGTATTCCAACACAGGCAAGTATTAACATTGGAAAGTATTCGAGATGGAACGTCTTGGCAACGTATTACACAGCTCTTGTTTATATATTTTAATATGCTCATTCTAGTGCGTTATGAAATTTACGCTTGAAAGAAAAATGAACAAGCAAACGGCTGGCATGCTCGGCCTAAAAATAAACGTCAAATTGAATGGAAGCAATATGGCGTTATATAGCGGCTCTTTAAAGTTTATTGAAGAAAAGCCGGTAAGTATTCATCATCGTCAGCGTTAGTCGTCAAAACGTAGATTATTAAAACGTATTTTTACGTTTAAAGACAATTGTCTTCGGCGCTGATGTGTCGCATCCCGGACCGGGTAAGTATTAATAATTACTCTTTTTCTTGTATCTCTCGATAATGTAACAATTTTCTTCCATGTAAGGATCCGACATGCCCAGTATTGCGGCAATCGTTGCTTCGTACGACCAAAACGTGACGAAATACGCAACATCAATAAGATTCCAGCAGTCTCGTGTCGAGGCGATAGTTGCGATTGAGGACATGGTGATAGAGCTTTTGAGGATTTTCCACCGCACTACAAAGCGAAAACCTCAGCGGATATTATTCTATAGAGATGGAGTCGGCGAAGGTCAGTACGAAGATGTCGTGAAAAATGAAGTTGAAGGCATCCGCAACGCGTGTAGAAAATTGGAATCGACGTATAACCCAACCATAACGTTTATTGTTGTCCGAAAGAGACACCATACACGGTAAGTTAAATTTTATCACATAAAGCTTCTTCGTAATTTACAATGATTAATAGACAAACTGGTTCGTCTCTTTAGCATGTTTCCCGCCAATCGAAGTGACGTTGATAACAAGTCGAATAATTGTCAAGCCGGTAAATAATCTGACGATATTTATATTTGTTCGCAATATCAATGCCGCAACTAAACGCTTTGATATAATACAGGGACGGTGTTGGAAAAGCCTGTCGGCCATCCATTTGAGTTCGATTTCTGTAAGTAAAGCTGTATAGAAATTGTATGTGTTATTAATGGCCCATACTAACTTTAGGACATTATAGTTTTATTGTCTCATCCTGGCCTACAAGGGACATCGCGCCCGACTCATTATCACGTATTGGTCGATGGTATGTTAGTCTTTATTGTTCAATATATTTTTATTATGTCTTACGGATGGATTCCCACTTACTTTTTTAATGTTAATACAGATAATAATTTTGACGCTGACAAATTGCAGACGCTTACGTACAATTTGTGCTATTTGTTTGCGAGATGCCCGCGAGCAGTATCTGTGGTTTCTCCTGCATATTATGCACACTTGGCCGCATTCCGCGCAAGGTAAGAGAATGCGAACAGTCAGTTTGATGATGGCAATAACTAACGAAACATTCTGTCTCTTAGATTTTGGCGCAAAAATCCGATCATGTCCGATTCCGCAAGTATCAATACAGATAGCAGCGTGGGAATCGAAGATTATAGACAAATGCATCCCAAGTTGAAGAACTTAATGTTCTTTTTGTGACAAAGTTGGTTTGTTTCTGTTCATATCTTCCTATAAAGGAAGGTAACTTAGTGTTTGAGGTTAGATTGACCAAACCAATCCTGCGTATTTTGATGTAACGTGGAATAAATCAAAGATTGTTTGGGCTACTTCCAATACTTGATTATTCGCTGTGTACCCAAACAACAACTACCAAAGCACTAATGTTATTTGGCTAACAAAAGGTTGATTGTGCTGCAGGTCACACATCGATCTTTGGTAGAAATTCCAAATCACAAATTGGTTCGAGTATTATATTAGATAATTATACGAATTAATCATGTATACACATACCCCTAATTGGTGGTATTTTTTCAGTCCTGTTATCTGCAGTTCGATGGCAGTATTTAAATTTCAATACTTTTGGCTAGTATGTGTAGTTTGTTATCTTAACATTATATAAGCTGTAGTTGAATCTTAGCATTCGAAATGTTCAGCGAATATTAGTCGTAGTCTTCTCTTGTTAATCGTTGGTTTGGCCAGATGCTATTAATCACATGTGCATCGCTTAATAACGATAAGGCTTGTGAATATAGTAGTTCCAATGCCATGCGCAAGCACGATCTAAGGCGTCAGTAAATTGTATAAATTCGGGAAAAGTTTCAAGAAATGGATAGTTCACCGATGCCCGTGTGTTTGGATACCGATAATATTCGCTTAGCCTTAAAATTGACGCGATTATTGTGACAAAGGATTGTTGGAAATTTCTGTCATTCGTAAGTAGGGAATTTTTCCCGAAGAAATTTGCCAGTATTTTCTTTATTACAGACGGAATCATCTTCGACAACTTTCGCCATAGCTTCATGCTAATGGCTCTTAACAAAGAATGGAAGAGTGCATTAACGTTATAGACAATTCAAATAAATTTGTGGCAAGCTGCCTGCATTACGCGAATGCTGTCAGTAATGAAGCTGAAATATGTTACTATGGCGATTAGTAGTGATGCATTTTTTTTGTCTAGTATTATTTTTATGCCTTTCAGCTATGTATAGGATCAAATGTCTACGTTTTCAGGTGAATTGTGACTTCTACTTTTCTTACGTAATAATAAAGATTCCCGCAGATTATGGAATACCATTATAAATCTACATGTAAATTACAAGTACCCTCAAATGATGGAAGGTACTCAGCTACCAAATTCAACAGTCACAGCATAACAATCCAGTATCTCTTTCATCAAGGAAATTAAATAGAATATTGAAATCAAAATAAGAAGAAAGAATGACAACTCGCGGCAGCATAACCAATGAACCGGAGCCATCCAGATTTGTTTCCTTTTTTTTGTATAGCTAGTGTGCACTCATATCTCATAATTCCTCTGCAAGTAAGAAAGATTCTGCTCGATTGAGCTCCTTTTTGATAGCATCAATCTCAACGCTTAGTTCATAACCTCTCCGTATTCGATCGGCAATAGGTCCAAATTTTGTCTCCACCTCCTTGCTAATGCTCGAGTGTTTCTGTTGGTCGCCTGCAGCTTCCTCCAACTTATCTATTATCTCAAAATACCATTGCTCATGAACTATAGCTGAATCCCAAATGTTCTTATATTCATTATAGATTTCGTCAAAATGATCGATCAGTTTATCGTACTCGTCTCTGCTATTTATAGTTTTCCAATACTTATCGTATGCAGATTTCTCGGCTGCTTCCATTTCTTCTCGGTTTGCTCCGGTTTCCAGCCGCTCGATGATGGCTTCATAACGTTGCTGCTTTGTCTTATTAGTTCTCTTCTTTGTATTGGAAATAGGCAGAGGTTCAACCTCAACCTCAACCGTCCGTCTTCGCTTTCCTTTCTGCTCTTGTGAAACATCGTCAGAAACATCGACATCGAATACGCTCTTTCTGTCTTCCGGTTTGGCAAACTCAACAGGCAGTTTGCCCTTAGATCTGAGATGCTCCTGGAAAATGCTCCAGTGACTGCTATCTTTTCGCGGGAGAAGATTCCGCCACTCAGGAGCATCCAGAGCAAGACCTAGACCATCAAAGGCTTTGATCATATTATCGATAACTCGTATTCTCCTCCTGTGCTCATCTTGCCAATCCGGCCATTCATGGACCTTGACTTCTTTGAAAGCCTCGTTCTTCAACTTCCACTTGCCGCCATTTCTTGTGCCAATCTACACAATTTTGGATGAAATTAGATGACGTATCCTGCTATGCTATATAAGCGTCTGGTCCAATTTTCATTGATTGCGATCGATAGTGAGTTCATCCCCGTACCATATAACATAACATTTAAACTGATCCTTACTTCTTCCAATACCGACATACACAAGTCCTTTGGAGCCGCTGCTCGCTCCATGATTTCTTGGATCCCCCGTTCACCTAATATGGCCAGATCGTGCAATATCTTTGAGCGCACCAATAGAAAATCTTGAGAAGATGCGGATGAGAATGTCGTTTGCGCGGAAGCCTTGACTTTTGATCTACCCGCCATCGTTTTCTTCGTCGCTGATACAGTATTTCCTGAATGATCGACTACTTTTATTCTGTAGAGGCAAAAAGTTAGACATCGCTCTCGAGGGCTTTCAGACGATTTCAGACGTCCTTACCTCCCCTTTTGCTTCTGTTTCTTCTCTCTTTCAGTTGCAGCCCTAAGTTTTCTTATGGCAGCCTCAGTAGGATGTCCTTTCGGCTTTGCTCTTGCTGTTACTGCGCCCACATACATTAGTTGTTTGCGGGTCGTTGGCTTCGTTGGCTTCTTCATGTAAATTCTCTCTGAGATCTGATCGTTCTTTTCGCAAGTAAACTCGTATGTATGATCACCTATTATAAACTATTAGACACGCTATATTATTAGACGAGATATTAAACTTCTTGAAAAGTCTGCTAATACAAATTAATTGTAGATACTTAAAAACTCATTGCCCTTTGTGAATTTAATCGAAAGTTTGTTGGTTTTGGTGCTTCCCAGTTCACGCATGACATCTTCGGAAAGCACACACAATATTACTGTCTTTTGCACCTTGGCACTTGTCAAGGTGTAAGTCCCTTGAGATGTCATTATTCGCTATGAATGGATGTGGAATTTAGTCAACGGATATGTGGGAAGTAACAGTAAATTTCGGCAATAAAAGTATTGGCATCGGCTTGTAACACAAGCTGTTTACAACTTTTAAGGAACAATCCCATAAAAGATTATGTTCTATTATAGAGGTGTTCTCTTATAGAGTTTATTCATTTACTAAGATTCGTCCAATGATAAAACGTTATGAGCTGTTCCTTTATAGAGGGTTCTTTTATAGAGGTTCGACTGTACATGAATCATAGGGTAATGTCAGCAGTTTTGGTTAATTTAAGCAATGACAGCTACGAAGATTAGTTTATTCCGTTTAAGCATTTTTATTATAAAACTAATTCATTACGGGCGTATACAAACTTCTCACGTCTGATCATCGGCTCGCCGACGTTTCCGAGCTGACGTATCGGCTTTTTTAGACTCGTTTCTTTGACTCCTCTTAACCTGATCAAAGAATTGTCATTAGCTGTTCATTATCTCCTCAAGGCTTCTTTTATAGATTACACCTACCTTATCTTTCGATGATCCTAGCCCTTGTCGCTTCACTAATACTTTCATGAAATCTTTTGGCAAATAATTCTTAACCATTATCTTTTGATAAAAATATGATTACATTACATGAATGTTCGCTTCTTAATTTAAGGCAGTAGTCATCATTGGCATTACCTCAGCAGCGGCTGGTGCGTCAAGAAGGGGACGAAACATATCTTTCGGTAGCGCAACTTGATTCGGAAATGATAACAGCGTCCACGAAGATGCTTTGCATCTCTCTCGAATCAGATGTTGTGCTAAATCACTGAGTGTATATAAATTCTACGGAATATGAGAAAATTAGAGATATTCCATACATATTTGCAGGCAATTGCACCTTCCTTACATCACTTTTCACCGACGGGTCAATATCTTGTACTTGCTTCAACCGACCGACAATATAATACAGAAATGACATATTGTCCGCATTGGCCATGGTATCAAGGAAGAAATCAATATACCTGAGCCATGGTAAACGTTTGCGAGATATTAGCAGAGATTAATTATTGGATTTATGTATTATCACATATATCTTGCTTACTTCATAGCATCAATAAGATCTTTAATCTCACAGGAGAAATCCGGATGATGAGAAAGTAGATATATAAGACGAACTAGTGCCATTTCGAACATTGCCAGGTTATCTTCCCCTAAACGAAAATCAACTTAGTCTTTAATA
This sequence comes from Paraglomus brasilianum, assembly GCA_910592345.1. Taxonomy (NCBI): domain Eukaryota; kingdom Fungi; phylum Glomeromycota; class Glomeromycetes; order Paraglomerales; family Paraglomeraceae; genus Paraglomus; species Paraglomus brasilianum. The sequence goes on from CAJVPI010000615.1 coordinate 18,201, forward strand.
ATATACCATCTATAACATTGCATCTCGAAATCGATTGCTTACGCATCAACCTAGCAGCTCGATAGTGTTTTAGGACGAACACTTTTACCTAAATAAATAAATAAATAAATAAATAAATAAATAAATAAAAGACCATTAAAGTTTCGACAATAGAATGTATGGACGTTCAGTAAAACATTAGACATGCCATGGGAAGTATGTCCGATCCTTCTGGCTCATGTGCCACCAAAAAGAATATAGCCAGAAACCGCGCACTCAGCTGATAACAACTACAATAACGTATGAGGCGTGACGAAAATGCGTGTCGTACTTGATAACAGGGATCCTCATTAGCGTTACAAATCAGAGAATATTCATGTTAACGTTACGAAAATTTAGGTAACTATCGCGAGAAACTTCATTGACATTATAATCATCTATTCAAACTACTGCTCACCTGTATCATCAGTGCCAATTCTTTAAAATTGCCTACAGGTATCATATTGTCATAGACCTTTTTACGCGCTAATTTTAATACTGATTTAGCAGCAGCAAGCCTTAATCGACTCTGGAATGTTGGGCTTTATCGGAAAATATCCAAAGTACCATACGACTACATTAACCCATTTGATGTGAACAATAAATACCGTTCAAATTAAAACTTTACCTTGTTGATTTGTCAGGAAGAAATTCACCGCCTTCTCTTATTAAAGTCCATAATAACTTAAATACCGGTTTCGCTAGATCTTCCGCCGCCTCATCTTCAGGACGTGCGATGAGCCGATTAACGAGTATTTTTAAACCAAGCACCTACATTTACCAACCACACATTAAAGAACGCTAAATATCACTATTATTTATGGGCGCCAAAATACCTTAGCTTTGCATTCATCGTCAAGTTCTTCATCCTTTACCCATTCTGGCTCATTAGGGGTAGCCTATTAAAAAAGTCATCCTTAATTTAGTTATCCTACTTCTAGTTCCGTTCAATGCACATTCCAATTGCCTACCTCATGCCGATTCTTTAATATCAATTCATTAAGTATGAAATTTGTAACTTCGTCACTCCTATCTTCGTATGATTGAACGGAGCAGAGTGCAACTTGGCTTAATACGGATAGGTGAGCAAGTAGATGATAGGAATGGATCGAGAGTGCTGGAAGAATTTTCTGTGCATATGGACAACACACATCAGCCAATTTACAAGCGTCAAAAAGAAAAATGTAATAATTATTAATAATTTGCCTGTAGCAATTCTCCGGAGATTTCATGTTTATCTCTCATATGTCCCATTATCATAGAGGCACGCTTCGCTTGTATTGGTGTGCCTTCCATTGCGTATTTAAATAGTCGCTCTTTGCAATGACTTTATAAATAGATATTGTGTTATAAGCCGTCGAGTATACACGTATATAGTTTACAACAATCGCTTACATGTCTTGGGGGGTTTCATCGGGGTATATTTTAGAAAATTTGGCCAATGCTTCCAGCGTATTCTCAACTAATGATCGTCACCGTGTCAATAAGAATTGAGTGTAATACACCTAATATCATTAGTTAGCAAGCATACCCGATATATCGTTTAGATCTTCAGATAGTAAACGCGTCAACTCATCAATATGAGCGCGATAAAGTGCAGGAAATCGTGATGAAATATCCTAATTGAACCAAAGACATCATTAATCATCTTTTCAAATAAAAGACCACAACAGCAATGTACGATGAGTAACCTTAAGCAGTTCCTGTGTAGTTGATACAATGTCCTTTGACCAGCTCGTTGATGGCGACAAATCCCTCAACTTGTGTAATAATAGAGGAACAATATCGCCATTAAATATGGTCAAACTTACTCGTCGTATGAGAATAGAGAACGTCTCTAGAGCTGATGCGGCTGATTGTTCTATATACTTGAACACATCTTTCTATGATATTGTGTATTAAGGACTGGTTATACAAACATGTATATACAGCGAGTCATTATTAATGGTAAAAATCTATTACAAACTTCGGCTTTCTTGACAGTTTTATAATCAGACTCCGGGCTCATTAGATCTCGCAATAATTTGTACAATCTGATATCGTTCAGTTTAGCTACATTAGACAAATGATTGATCGATTTCGGCGGATCAGGAAGTTTGCCTATGATGATTTTATCAAGAGAAGATCAGTTATCTCTAATCAACGAGTATAAGATTCACGACCGGTGCATACCTGCTATTCGTTTTACCACTTGAGCAAGGAGGACGGCCACCTTTTCTTCTTCCTTGCCATCTCCACCCTAATACCAGCAAGCTGTTGACATGCGGCTAGATGACTGAATTATTTAACAGGACATTATGCAAAGTATACCTTATATTTTTCGCACATTCTTAAGTATATATCCATTTCGTTCATGGCACTATTTCAGCGTTGCATATTGTTAATGGAATTGCTGACAGGTTGTTTTAGAATAAACTGCAGAAAGAGCGCACGAGTCAGGTACGTACTCCCTTTGTCGTTGAAATAAAGAAAAGAAGGCTTTCTTAGCCTTCCCATCTAAGCTCTGAAGTACAATTAGCATGCGCTCTACACGAGCAGAGACATCAGAATTATGCGGAAGAATCTGTTCGTGCAAGACCTTTTCTACACAAGCTCTAAATAAGCAAATAGTCAGACATGATGTTCATAGACATGGACAAAATCCAATTACTTCACTTACATAATTTCGTTATCGTTTGTATATAATGTATTTAGTATCTCTTTTGGTATCCAGTCAAACTTCTCCATGACCTTTTCCTCAGAGCCAGCTCTGTATATAAATATGAGTTAGTATTAATAGATCCAATATATAGAAGCAAACAAAACAAAACCTACATTTCAATAAATGCCAGATTATACAGTCGGGCGAGAGAATTTATTGCTTCTTGTCTAACGCCTTGCTGTGTTCGACAATATAGGGTTTGATTGGACGCAATATACTCATAAATCAATTTCAGTCATCACAGCTTTTCAAAAGATGTGAGAGTCATTATACCAAAATTGAGCTCTGAGTTCCTCATCGTCTAACCTTACCTTTCTATCACGACAACGGCTTCCCAATACTTCAAGTAGTTCTTTATCCGCAAGTTTTAAAGCACTTTCATAATCTATTTGACTGAATATCTTACAAAACGCAATTCGTACTTTCTCATCTGGATCAGACATCTTGGAACGGATTGCGTCTTATAAGAAGAAAAAAGGTAAATTGCTGACCAATGTATTATAAGACGTTGTTGCAAATAATATAATACCATTAATTTGCTTCGCAAGTTCAGGATGATTTTGATATAAGGCTAGACAGTGATCAGCCCATGCAATACGCACAGCAGCTACTTTGTCATTTCGTCTATTATTTCAAGTTTAGGATTTAAATCATCATGCTGAAAATGTTCAAATCTCTCAGAATAAACTGGACGACAGACCTTGATAACCACGTTTTCCATAGACTATCATAGTCTATCGCAAGAGTTGAGCCTTTCTCGGCAAACATTTCGCCAAGAACTTGCGTCGCAACCAGACGTAAATTGAGATCGTCAAGCTATGATAAATTAATATATGAAAAATTTGATTGACTAAACCTCATAAAATTTTGTCGACTTACTTTTAATTCCTCCTCTAATTGTGGAATTACATTCGATAGCAGCTTTGGCACAGATCGATTAAGTCCTTTGATCAAATCATGTGCACTCTTAAAGCTATTTAAGTCTTCTTGCGACGCCCCGCTCTTTTCCGCAGCAGACACTATAACGTGTGTAAAATACTGCGAACGGGACATAAAATCACTATTAAACCTTTTAATATCAACAGCGGTTATGCGTAATCGATCGACTTACTTGAGATACACATCTCTGTAACTTGTCAATAGCACTGTTACATAAATCATATGCCAATTTATATGCAGCAGGATTCTCGTCCTACAAAAATAAGGGTTTTTACTTGTGAAAATGGAATGGCTAATTAATAACACATCAGTATAGCATTTACTAATGACACAGACCTTTCGTTCATCAAACTGAGACAGAATGACTTTGAATGCATTTTTCGGAAGAGATGAACTCTCCTCAGTCAATTGGTACAATATCTCTAACATATACTTGTGTACATTCTTAGGCATTTCTGGCCTTTTATCAATTAAAGTTAATTAAACATTGCAATAGATAGGACCACCAGGGTTAACGAAATACGGCTTACCTGATTACATCAAAGAAATCGTGAAATAATTGATTCATCAATTCGTCACTATCTTGGAGATCTATTATGAGAAGCACTATCTTTACTGTAGATAAGGTTTCAAGAAGATGAAAAATGGTGTCGAAATAGGGTCCTGACGTGTCACTTATATTCTGAAGCTGACGGACAAAAAAATCAAAGACGTCCTAAATCATATAACCAGAAATAGAGAAGAGTCTACACAGTCAGACATATGAAGACAACATATAAACTCTTTACAGACAGGCGTAAACTGCATACCCGCAACTCTCCGTCGGTATAGGGAGCATCAGGAGCATGAAGCCGCAGTACATCTGCTAAACAAGCTGCAACATATGCCTTGACGCTTTTATCTTTATGTCCAGTTAGCGATTCGTTGATCAACTCTTTGGTTACACTTGCAAGTGAATCCGTATCGACCTCCTCTTGATCGATCTTCTTTAATTCTTCATGTAATGTCTATTATAGTTGAAAGTCCCATTAGCTACCTAATATGTATCCCATGTGCCAAACTTATGCATCCAACCTTCAAGCGTTTGACCAACTCGGTTGTTGCTATTTGTTTCGACATTCCCGAAACAAGTTTCTGTTTAAAACGAAGTCGAACACCGCGTGATGTTGAAGCACCTTTAGTCGCTACCATTTTACATTAAACGGATATTAGACGAAATACGCGCGTTTTTGCAAATTGAATACTCGCGTGTGACCATACACCTATTTATTTCGCTTGGGGGATGTTCAACAACATGATATGCAACTACAAAGTGACTTGTGACATCACGTGCAATTGAACTGCGGTGTACTGTTTTCAGATGCTACCACTTTTATCTTCCGTTAAATGAGTTGGCCATATCTACAATCAGCATAAAGAATCGTATGTAATGGATCTTTGTGATATTTCTAATCCGTTGTGTTGATAAGTGCCGTAAAAGTATAAAAGTCGGAGATTCCTCAGCAAAAGCAACAAAACCGACAAACTATAAATCGATCAAGAAATACATAATCCTCTTAACAATGGAAGAAGAAAAGCAAACTTGCATTCGTTGCCGTACTACAAAGGAAATCTCCCATTTTCAAATCGCAGGTGGAAAACTAAGAAAAACTTGCGCTAAATGCCGTGAGGGACAATAAATTCGGAAGATCTGCGCTAAAACAAAAGATCAAAGACTTCTTGGAAAATAACGCTCGAAACATTCGATTAGAATGCCTGATTAAAGCGGAAGAGTTTGAAGGAAAGGAACATGAGTACATAGCAAAAAGCGTTGCAAGATTTATTCAAGACTGCGACGGATATGTCTACAAGTACGTGACAGTTTTATGTTGCCTTGTAATTCTAACATACCTTTCTTGTTAGCTTTCATAATAAATATACACAATCTTCAAGTAAAGACACTGCTGCTTTTCGTTTTTACTGCTCTCAATCTGAAGTCTTACTAAAAAATCCACATTTGACGCCTACGCCTCGTTGAACTATCCAGACCTTACCCAAAAGCAAGTTCATTATTGGTGGACTCAACAAATTCAAGAGATATACAAAAAGAACGACAATCAATTAATCTCAGCTAAAATTCTCTTAGAAGAGGCTCATCTTAACGTTTTGATGTACCGTTATGAGTCTGATGCTAAGTGTATTGGATTTTAATCCTGAAATAATTTGTGATGCTACATGTATCATAATAATTTGAACGCCGCTAATACATTATCCATAAAACAAATTCATTAGGTTTTGAACTTTATGCTATCGTCGGGCAAATTAATGGAGCTGGCTACCCAATGGAAATTTATTTCTTGGTATCTCGGACATCAGCATTTACTTAATTTTTCAGCGCATTACATCTCAACGGTTTGCAATCAGAGTTTTTCCTGACGGATAAGGGTTGGGCGCAAATTAACGCTGCACGACAAACTTGGCCAACTCAGCTGTGTTATTGGCATTTGCGGAGAGCTGTGAAAAAAAAAGGCTTACTGACAGCTCAGTCAACACAAATATTTATGATGCCGAATACGCTAACCGAGAAATAAATTTTATCGATGTAAACTTTCATCCATTTCCAAGAGACCAAAGTACAGGCATTCGTTCAAGTCAGAATTGTGATGAACGCTTTTGTCCAAGGGAGCTTTGCGAAACAATTTTAGAAATAATATCATATCATTTTCATCTCCACCCATTACTACCGAATGACAACAATCAATATTTGACATTTGGCTTCTATCTGTCGGGTTTTGTGTTACAAACGATGTATGTGGACGAAAAACGGCATTGGATGCTATGGGCCCGAGCAGACAGAATAGGTCTGTTTAAAACCACCACGTTAATCGAAGCACATTGGAAAGTAATAAAGAGAGACTAGTGAATTATCAAACGTATTCATTTTAATTCTAAACATAATAAAGACGAATTGACAAGCATACGTATATCAATCATGTCTAATTTTATTTTTTGTAATATAAAATAAAACTAAAACGGGCAAATTGTCCCTATTCCGTCATGAATATTCTCGTCGATTACCATCAATAACAAAATCACGTACAATATTCATTCCATTTGCTATAATTAGCAATGTGTCGGATCGCCACACGTGGGAGAGCGTTCGTGTAACGACCTTGGGATTTAGTCGTCTTCCGGCGGAACTCTT
>CAJVPI010000616.1:0-25018 GCA_910592345.1 Paraglomus brasilianum
CTCAAATCTGCTTAGTGTCACTCATTCCTGCCTTGTTTCTTTTATGCTATTGTCGGCATTACACGTGTAGAGTGCAACCAATGATAAGTCTAATTTGTAATTTATCTTGCTAACCACTGCATTATGCATTGCTTAAATTTGTGTATAAAAAGACTTGTCCCTTGCTTGTTTTTTATCTTTATTGTCTTATTTTTAAACAATTCATCTGCTATGAACACAAACAACAAACCAACATCAACCCCTTATCTGAAGATGAAAAACAAACCAATGTATTTGCACATCCACATTTCAGGACTTAAGGTCCCATTGTCCTTTAGTATTAGTATTAGGGAATTTCAAAAATCGGCCAATAATTCAACTACATGTCAAGCAAAAACGTTTACTCTGCTAAAAAGTCTTGGCAAGATGTATTTATGCATAGTCCAGTTGCTATGATCTATGTCATGACAATATGACAGAAGATATCCAGATTATTGAGCAAGAGAATTTCTTTCTTCAGGAAACAATGCCACAAAGACAAATATATCATTATGTAAATTAACCGACTCATTTGATAATGCCAAAGATTGTTCTCTCCAACTGCTCATCAGCAGCACAAGCAGGTGTTGTAACAACACGTAATTCCATATATCAATATTATCCAATAGTCTGCTGCGGCTAATGTTCACAAGATAGTATACTAGTCACAAGACTGCTGATTTTTTTAAATATTACTATTAAGCCACAAGCGTTGAAAAAGCACGAGAGATGGAGGCTGAGCAGCAGTTCAGGAATGCGGAGGATGCGTTGCGGGAATTTGAAGACGGCGAAGCGCAGGGGATGCTGTTGGGGAAGCTGAGGTTGATGTGGTTGCGCGAAGGGCTAAATGAGGGGCAGCAGAAGTTGTGGGATATACTGGAAGAGGAGAAGAAGAGTCTGGAAGAGAATGTTAGGGAATGTAGGCAGCACGTACAAGAGCTGCAGCGAGCCCATGCAGCGGCAGCTCCTCAGACAGGTAACAACTTTGTGACTCGGACGTTGGAGACATAGAGTCATGCATACATAGGGTAGAGTAGACGTAGCAATATGGGTTTGTAATATACAGGGGGGTATCAAAAGTATTGCACGCTTTTATTTTTACGATATTGGAAAAAAATTTCTATGTAATAAAAAAACTAACTTTTGGACCACTTACTATTAATGTTAATTTAATATAGCGTGTCATTATGAGCAGAATAATTAATTAGTAAAAAGCCCAATTTTCTGCTTTGGCGCATAGATGAGTCTTGCTAGAGAGCTTATTCCACATAACGACAATAAAAAAACTAGCTAGCCAAGAACACAACAATCGCAAAAATGATAAGAAACCATCGCACAACAGTTCCAACGGGTTTTCGGAGCTTGCTACTATGAATCAGGGAAAACTTCGAAAGTATGAACAATGCAATGCGCTTTTGCAAAAGTATATCGTAATTGATATTATTCATGCTCAACCAAATTTAAGCTGCAAATGGAGGAAATAGAAATATTAAATATTAATGTTTACTTTAAGCAAATAAAATTTTTTGGGAGGTTTGAGTAAAAATTTTTTCCAATATCGTAAAAATAAAAGCGTGCAATACTTCTGTAGTTTATTAGAAAATGTTACAACCACATTAATTTCTATCTCTAATTTGTGCCTTGTTCGCCATCAGCAGGAAAGCGCAAATGCCAGGAAGAACTCAAAGGTTCGCTTCTTTACGACTGAAGTTTTACACGGGTAATCACTTTTTCTCTTATGCTTTTGTTTATCAGAAAATGCTCTCGAACGAACGACGAAGCGCATTGCATCTATGGGATCTGCATCTGGTTTTGCTGAGCCAGAACATTGGATTCCGAAGTTGAACAGGCCTGATCCACCACTATTGAACTGCCGACCTCCACAGAATTTCGATGTACCAGTTGTCTTGTATCATTCAGTTTTTGGGGAATTTCTTAAAAATTGCGAGTATTACCAAACATCAGCAGACGACAAGAACATGGTTTGTGACCTGCTATGGACTATGAGTGGCACCTTTAAAAACAAAGACGCTCGAGTACTTGCTTTCAGAGAGTGGGCGACAACGTTTTTTGTCCGTGACACGACATCGTATGTCTTAGGGCAACAGAGAGTCGATGGCGTCTGGATCAAAGAATACAGTGGACGAAGTGTGTTGTTAACCATTTTGGAATTCAAGAACGAGTGCTCACAGCGCGATCCATACATGCAAGCAAGCGCGTACTATGCAAAGTACTTTGAACAAGTATATGCACAAAAGACATCCATCCTTTTGGATACGTGTCTGCCAACTTTCCTCGTTTACCTCTACGAACCTTACATTGGAATCGCTGGTGCAACAATGGGACAATGCATCACAATTAGTCCGCTTGTGGAAGGGTCGCTAATTTTGAGGCATGAGAAATCCTGGCTAAACAAAATGACGCGGATTTTCTGTGCTTTACGGTTACGACATTATCACAGAATGCTTGGACGGGTATTGAAACAAGACAGGCAAGCTTTCCTTACTTGCATTCCTATCAATCGATATCTGAAGAAACTGTCGACTTTGTGTATACGGAGCGCATTGACAGCAAACACCGAAAACTTGTTTTTCACGTGGAGGAATCAAAGACCACAACAAAGCGCATATTGAAGTTTGTTACTTCATATAACGCGGAGGTACATAAATTCTGCTTCAGCAAAGGGATCGCACCAGAACTGGTGTGCATTGGCGATATCATGAACGCGGACTACAAATTTGTTGTCATGGAGGATCTTATTGGGTTTGATGTTGTATGCAACATGTGGAATGGATTAAATGAGCAAGAGAAAACAGACCTGAAGGCGAAGATTTTAGAAGCGAAAGGAATTCTTCATGACAATCGTCTTGTGCATGGCGATCTTCGTCCCGTCAATATCATGGCAAAGTACACAAATGAAGAATGGGTCATAAAGCTTGTAGATTTCGACTGGTCAGGCAAGGAAGGTGAGGCGACATACCCCCAGTTTCTGAACACCAAAATTCCTTGGCATCCAGATGTGAAAAGGCTTGGACCTATCTGGTGCGAACATGATACATACCTACTAGAAGAGAGCTTTCGCAAACTAGAATAATATTTTAATTTCTATTGAAACATAGTGTAAATTGACTTGTTCTACAACTAGTATCGTCCATAAAGAATGTCGGATCAAATTTAGATCTAAGTTTTAGTTACATTATTTTGACTCTTTAGTTGCAATCCAAAGTAGCAAAATGAAAACAAAGCTCATAGACTATGACCTTGATTATGCTTGCCATTTAACAACTACAAATACACTGTACTGTGATTGCTTTAATATTGTGTTAATATAATATGATGCGGACAATTTGTGGCAGCACTAGCACGCCCAATTGTTGCTGAACCCAGTTCCAGCACCATTAAAGCAAGCTTAAATGTCTGTAATTCAACATTGCCAATACGGAAAGCGTGAGTATAAAATATTTACAGCACTTTGTGACAATGTAAAGAGTCACCCCTATAATTAACTGATTTACCAATTCAAAGTGGGCCATATAAATACTAACCATTTAAGCAAAACCTTGGAAACAAATGAATGAGAATCGCGTTAACGGTTTCCCTTGTGCACGAGACGTAGAAGTAATGGAATTACAATTGTCGTTTAACAATGCGTATTCTACGATGAGTGCATGATTAATAAGAATAGCCCTATATAAATTGCAGATACCCATTATTAAATTTACGTTCAGGGATTTTCCACCTCACCTGATGACATGCGTTAATACTACTTGGCAAGACACGCTGTAAAAAGACTTTTATCTATTAATAGACCTGTAGCATTTGTGATTTGCTTGGCGAGCGACTATATCTGGACACATCTTTTAGTGTGCATGATATATGCACGTATGGGACACAGGTTCCCAATTATCAATACAAATAAAGATCTATTACAAGTATGACAAAATTTTTTTCTGTTGCTACTAATACTAATAAAGCGAGTTGATTCAGACAATGAGAGAATGATGCTAATCGGTTGCGTTCCCTTAAATTAGCGAGTTCCCCTGAACAGAAAAGCTGGTCGTTGATTGGATTGTGTTTCGTTTAGCTATTCATTATTTTACATTATTACATCTGTGCATTTGTAACAAGGGATCAAATACTATGGTATCATTGGTTTGTTATTGTTAATGTTTTATTTGCATTTCGACATTCGAAAAAATGAGATAAGAGAAAGGAAAAAAAATAAAGATTGCAATCGAGGTATATCAAGCATTGCACATAAAGCAATATCTTTATCTATATTAAGCAATTTCATTCTAAAAACAATGTTTCCGTATGAGGGAATCAAGTAATTTAAATCGTCGGACTAGCACAGCAAAGGAGACGCAGTATACGAAACACAGTGATGATACGATTGTCCGTTGTATGTTATGTCAAGTGAACGTTTGCTTATTATTATTGTTTACTGTGGCGTGTCAATGATAACGATAATGTTACATTGTAATAACCAAACCAGGATATACTTTCCTATTTATAAAGATTACGTGTACGCACGTGTAACAATCATTACTAAGCCCCGATTGATGTAACGGTCTTCACGAGCGAGCATGCTTTTTATTTAACATTTTTATGTAAAATAATGTCCAATATTAAAGAAATAAGAAATAAATTATGTCATTATAAAGTTGGCTAGAGTTTTATTCTCTGGCCGATTGAATTGCCCAGGGATCCGATATCAAGACCAGGTATTGCTGGTACTTTTCCATCCTGTACAAAGAAAAATAGATTCAATCCGTTAATCAATTGATCAACCATCGCATCGGGTTACAAATGATTCAAGAAGAGCAACAGATTGACTCACCTGAATCGGACAATTAATGTTTGTATCGCGATTAGAACTAATCGTGAATGGGATTGCTAGTACTTTCAGGCTGAGTTTCAACGTATAATTGATTTGGATTGGCTGTGGCTTGCTACCAGTGAGACCACACTTCTTGACTATATCGTTGATGATAGCCAGGTTGGGATCATCTGTTGAATTATAGTTGATTGAGAAGGGGAAATTTAACGTCGTATTGGATTTAGCCTTGATCTGTACGTTGTCTAGACGACCACCCCCAATCGGGTTATTATGACCAGGATAGAATGCCTGGAAAAGAAAGGAAATGTGACAAGATTAGCAACATGTCATGTAGTAAGTAATAATAAAGTACTCGAATAAATCAATCAGATAAAATACGCATTGTTGCATGGTTTCCAGACATGGACTACCTTCATACTACTATGCTTGATGTAATTACCGTTGCTTGTATCCTGGAGAACGTCGCTCCAATGATGTTTGGATTTATGACATTAAACCGAAGTCCCAAGTTAAAATCTAATGCGGTACCCTTATTTACATATGACGGCTTTCCATCAGGCGATGGTGTCGTACCCAAGAACTGAACCGTAGGTCTCTTTCCGAGTACTAATACTGTAATAACCAATGCCAAGATAACCAGAAATATAATGCAGCAAATGATGCCACACCACTTGCCACATCCTTTGCAACAACAAATGCCACTCATGAATTTATACTTTTTCTTCTTCCCCCGGTCGAGGGGCCCGGAACCACCATATTCTTTAGAGTATAATTCCGACTCTCTGCCACCGTAATCAGCTGGTTTGGACGGAACGGGTGCATCTCGATTATCTCCCCCACCATTGTGTAACTGTACAGTCGATGCGTAATCTTCTGGGTATGATGACGAGTAATAGTTTGTTGGCGGTTGTTGGTAGGGCTGTGGGTCATCGAATGGAGTGTCGTAAGGATTTTGTGTGTTGGATGTTGGGGGAGGGTAGGCACTTCCGGGTGATGAATAACCGGTATTATATGATGGGTCGTGGCCGTATGATGTGTCGTGGCCATATGAAGTATCTTGTCCGCTATAATTTGTGTTGGCACCGTATCCCTCTTGGGAATATTGTGGATAAGAGGTTTGCTGTTGCGGGTAGTAGGTTTGGTTTTGTGAAGGTTGGTAGGCCATGATGTATATAACCCAAGAGTATGAACGAGTATGTTATTATGTCTTGGGGGGTTTCCTTTACAATATATATGTGTGTGCGTGTGCGTGCGTGAGTGAGAGTGCGTGAGTGAGAGTGCGTGAGTGAAAGTTATTAGCTATAGGACTACCAGAGCTCCCGTTCTTTATTTGTATTCCTGCTTATGAAATACCTCGGATATAAAAAATCAACTTATTCAACAGTAACAGAACCAAACATGAGAGTGTACACTGTTTATAAAGTCGTTGTATGTGGCTCGGCTATATATTCTCCTTGTTTACGATTACAAGCCTCAAATGTCAACAAGAGTTGCTTGGGGGAGAGGGGGGGGGGTATATAAATGGCGGGGTAGCCAGTTAGGAGTGATGGCTACAAGTGACAAAAGGAGTAAGGAAAGAAAAGGGTTGCGGGTTGTATGAAACAGCCAGTGTTGTCACAAGGTTTGGTTATTCTCAGCACCAAAAACCAGAATTTAATAATCACGGCTATGTTTAGCAACGAGTAATGATGAATTTATCCCTGTACGAAATGGATTTAGTGACATAATAAAATGAATTGATTGAATTGCCGATCACTGCACTGCACTGCCAGTTATGGAACCTCATTTATACAGAGCACAAAAGGAGGTTAGTGCGCAAGAATATAGAACAAAAATGCCAAGGCCAATGACGCAGAGATGGCAGAAAAGGGGCAAATTTAAAAAATAGAATCGAGGTTAATAAATTCTATTGTTAATGTATTCGTATATTTTACATATCAATATATACATACACATATATACAGTATGTGCAAGTCTCCATTTAGAATCTGACTTGCCATATCAAGCAAAGAAAAGATAAAATTACATGACCGAACAATATAAAGGCATTCTTGAAATTCCCCGGTAATTGTAATCGCATGACGGTTTATTAAAGACAACAATAAAATCTCTTGCTGCGGACGCACTCCGATTACTAGATGACTTGTTCGTACATAGTGGATACAATCGAGAATAGCACTCTTGCTAGCATGGGTTTTGCTCAAGAATGGAATGGTTACATGTAGTGAACGGCGGTTTATCTATGGTTTTTACCATGTCCGCAAGTTCTAGATTTAGTAAACAATATTTATCGAATTTAAGTCCGTTTCCTGAATATGTCTAAATTCTTTCCGTCGGATAACGGTTGCCAATTTCGGAAACAAGCTATGAGAGGAAGGGGGGAGAGGACGCGTTTCCTTTTAATTGATGTCGCACTCGAGTACAAACCTTATTACCCTTCAAGAGTAAACACACATGATCAATATGCAGTATAATTATTCACAATTACATTGTCCACTGTCAATTCACACAAATGCCCATATCACTAGTATTGTCATAGTGCAATCAGATAGTTTGGATTGTGCTAATATACACGTGATCTTACAAGGTTGGTGATTATACTTCAGATACTTGTTATTATTATTATGTACGATAAAGTTCTTTTATCCGTTCAAACTACGTGTACAGCATATGGTTAATATTATAACAATAATAATAGCGACAACACATTTAAGTTTATTACAGACATTTTAGCTAACATCGATATGCTATGTCTTGCGGTGTGGCATGCAACAATTGAATTGAAGAACCCGAAATTTTAAGTGCTTGTTGCAATTTACGTCATGCCTTTAGTCCTTGGCCAACCAAGATCTCATGCGTAGATGTGAGATTGATAATCGTCACTTTTTTTTTCCCCGAAACATTCCATTAGACGATCAACCAATCATGGCTCTTAGAAAAGATAATTTCTGAAAAATAATAAATAATACAACATTTTGACGGTAGTTTTTGTCCACTACATACGCTCTCACTATGAAACAAATAGTAGGGAGAATATCACAACATGGGACATACTCATTTCGTATTTATTACCGATCCATCACCGGTATGTATTGTCGTCTCGTCTGGCTCTTTATCTCGCTTACTATCGTCTCACATAACTGCTCCATTACAGACGCATTACCTCATTCGAGGATATCCCTACAGCAAAGATCAATAGACCAGTCACGCAAATACACGCTTTCTTCAATTAATCATCAACAACAAAATCCAATTCTACGTTCTTCCTTTACAACCCACAATTTCAACGCGTGCCATTCACTCCCACTTTCCACTCGCTGTCTTCTCCATACTTCGACATGCTCTCCCTATCGTGATCTGCCTCGGGAACTACGCATGTTTCGCAATGATGCTGGTTCACATGCGCATCCTATAAAAGAAGTGCAGGAGCAAGAGACAATAACACACAAGGCAGCTCAATTCGCAAAAGAAGAGGCAAAAATGACCGAGCGAGCTACGAATTCTGCCAAAAAGAAGCCAATGCTGATACGTGTAAAAGATGAATTGGTACATTATTGGCATGGAACTAAATTATTAGGCTTGGAAATTAAGATTTCAACCAAGTTGCTATACAGGTTATTGAAAGGCGAGAAATTGACCAGAAGAGAAGTCAGGCAGGTATGTCTGTGAGAGAAAAGCTCTGCGTGTTTTCTTTGATCCACCACAATATACATTATTGATCCAAAGACTATCAATTTACCTTAGCTCAAAAGAACAACTCAGGACTTGCTCCGCCTGGTTCCATTTGCTGTCTTTATTGTCGTCCCCTTTATGGAGTTCTTACTTCCAGTAGCTCTCAAATTGTTCCCCAACATGTTACCAAGCACGTTCGAAGACAAATATGCTCGTGTAAGTTATTGGAATCAATTCGTCGTTCACGTGCTCGCCATTGAATTAACATAACCCCATCACGATCGTAGGACGAGAAGAAGAGAAAGCTTTTAAAGGTTCGATTAGAAATGGCTAAATTCCTCCAAGAAACTATTTCCGAGGCTGGAATCATGAAGGCAGATCAGGCTGATGCAGCAAAAGAATTTACCGAATACTTTCGAAAGGTATTTATTTACTAATTTCGAATCGCAAAATGTAGGGAGAATTTGTAAAGCGTTCATAATCACAAGCGCCGCGATATGATGATTAATCGTTCCCGCTCGAACTCAACCAAGGTTCGCTCGACGGGAGAACAAGCATCGACCGAGGATCTTCTTCGTATTGCCAAAGTATTCAAAGACGACTTTATGTTGGACAATTTGTCGCGACCACAGTTGGTCAGCATGTGTCGCTATATGAATATCAATGCATTCGGTACAGATAACTTTTTGAGATATCAGATAAGTAATCGTATGAGAGTAATCAAGGAAGACGACAAGGTGAGAGGAAGCGAAAACAAACTTGCAAATTTTATTACAGTCACACCTGAGTTGTATCTCCATTGGGTTGTATCCCCTTTTATTCCCACACTCAGTTTGAGATGGACGTCCTTATGGCATGTCATCTACATTCAGTTGTATCCAAAAAGTCAGGACAAATGTAAGGGGGATATGATTCGGGTATAACCCAGGTATGACTGGATAATTGCATGTATTCACATTCGACCTCTGTTTTCTTACCTCTAATGCACTTTTATTTTTTTGAAAAAAGCTGATCATGTTCGAAGGCGTAAACTCATTAACAGTACAGGAACTCCAACATGCATGCCAGTCACGCGGTATTCGTACCATTGGCGTGTCTCCCACTCGCTTAAGAAGTGAACTGAATCAATGGCTAGACCTTCATTTAAACCACAAAGTGCCCTCTTCCTTGTTAATACTTTCACGCGCATTTAGCTTTGCTGACCGGCTGGAACTGGCTGACCAAGCAGAAGCATTACAAACGACATTGTCTAGCTTACCGGACAGCTTGGTGAGTTTTGTGGAGGGGGATGGCTGACTATGCATGAAATAGTAGAATGATCGAAACGAGATACGCTAAAACAGTAGTTAATCGACCACGTTAATTTGACCCCTACTGATTGATAGGTTCACGCCGCTCAACTGCAAGTGTCGGAGGCAACATTTAAAGAAAAGCTAGAACTTATCGAAGAGCAAGAGGATCTTATTGCTGAAGAGAAAGCTCAAGAAGAGGTATGGACTATGTAATACTGAGGGGCGAGAATCCACAGTCGGTTGGTAATTTTTTTTTACATTACACGTCCATTCGAATCAATAGAAAGAAGAGGCCGCACGGAAAGCCGAAAAAGAAGCGGCACGGAAAGCCGAAAAAGAAGCCGAAGAAGCGGCACGAGAAGCAGCGCTTGCCGATAAACTGTTACCAGATACAACTGTGAAATTCGTGCGTATTTTTGAAATCCGAAATGCATCCTTCATAAACCAATTTACAAGCGCTAATTTAATCGTTACATGACAGGAGGACGAGGAAGATGTGCGCATGTCTAAGCAGCAGCTTCAAGAGCTTCGCGAAGCTTTGTCGATCTTGTCGTCTAAATCAGCAGTTCTTGAAGAGCGAGAAGCTCTCCATGAACTCAAAGAAGACCGCGAAGAATACAAAGAAGTAACTGTCTCCCATTTATTATTATAACTCGCTTCCAACATTTTTTTACCGCTTGTTGCTCTAACCATTTCTTAAATGTTGCAGGACATGCAAGAGCTTCATGAAATCGGCGGGGAAGAATCCAAAGTCTCACATCGTCTTGGAGAACGTTTAGAGAAAATGATAGAAAAGATTGATAGAGAGCTCGAACAGTACGACTCGGAAGTTGGATCCAAATTCAATCGAATTCAAGCCAACGAGTCTGGGCAGATACGGGTATCTGACCTCGAAGAGGCGTTGCGAACTATCAAACATGCCCCAGGCGACAGTGAGCGGATCAAGAAGATTGTGAAAAAATTAGATGTAGACAACGACGGGTTGGTTTTCTTGGATCATATTCGTGAGCTTGCGACCGAAGGAGAAGGATTGGGTGTGTTGGTTGAGGATGAAAAGGACGAAAAGGTTAAAAAGCCAAAGAAGGAAGATATCGTAAAAGAGGACTGAAGATGTATTGCCAGTAGTAGATTGCTTATATATCTTATAGAGTTCAATAACTAGTATTAATAAAAGACTTTATTTCATTGTACAATATGAAATGATTGGATACGCTTGCCCAGAACGTCGTCTTGGAGCACTTTTGGATAATTAGGCTCTTTCTAATACTTCCATTATTACAACTGAATTACCGCGAATAACCTAAAGAGAGAGGTCAAATTAATATCGAAAACTCGCAGTACCTAGTCCAAGGGCTATTAGAGATCAAAACTCACCACCATTCCAATATTGTGCCTCTCTGCGGGAGATATCTCTTCGACTGTCTCGTCCACTACAAGATTCATAAACGGATCATAGCCTCGCAGTATTCCAGTTACCTTTCGTCCGCCATTAAGCTGGATAAAGAGCTTCTTTTCCATATATCTAGAGGAGATTGGCTTAAACAAATCAGCGCCTTCATGACACACGTGTTAAGGATACTTTACATTATTAACCAAACGTACTTTTTTAACTCTGGTTGTGAGGCTTTTGACATTTTTGAACGATAGAATTGATGCTTGTAGAGGCAAATGAAAAAATAGCGCGAATCAACAAACAAACAAAGTTTGCAGATTTAGTGTAACAACGTGATTTCCTTATCATCATGCCAAGGAATATATGAAGGTCGAGGAAAAGTATGGCATTCTCATCGCCTAAAACTGCTTTATACGCAGGTAGTTGACTCCTAACAACAGTAGCACCAGCGTGGTGGACGTACTTCACAACGATGTCGTTAGGACCGAATAGGGCAATAAAGAGCTTGATTAAATCATTGAACCGTAAACATTCTGATATCAACTGGATTTCTTCCTCAGCTATTACCAACATAAGGTCAAGTCAAACTAACTACGTCCATTACGCTCTATGGAGGGGAAGAATGATAGTGTTGACATTACTTGGAAGTAGGGAAGAATGTACACAAACACTTGTGAGAGAGTTCGCTAGAATATACTCACTTCTAACACGCAACTACAATAACGTCAGTCAGTTTAGACGGGATAAGAATGGCTTGACGGTCGCAACAAACCCATAAAGGGTTTTACCGAGTATGACAGCAGCTTTTATATGGTTGCTGATAAACGCTTTTATTATTACTATTCTCGACATGGATTCTGCTCCGCATGTGGAATACTCCGATGTAGTCCCGTGTGGTGCATTTGTGGACATAAACAATTATCTGATGGATGGACCAGCAACAACGAGCAACTCGATGAATTTATTAAGAAATCTCAATTACAAACAAACTCACCAAATCAACCCTATTTGGAATGGATTCCATTCGATTGCATTGAATATTATAATAATGGATTTGGTGTACGCTTATACGATGGGTCTCGTTTTTCTGTTGAAGTAAGATTGGTTCCACTTGAAATAACAGATGAGACAGATAATTCATATTATGACAAGGTAAAGTATTTCAATTATGTATTATGTGTGTTGAACTGTTTGGGTAATTATTGACTCACTATAATGTATCATTTCCACTAGTTATGTTATGAGCATCCAGATATTCTTATCAAAGATGTTCGGGCTGTCATTGGATTTACATATGGTATACGTGAACAAAAGTATTGTCTAATAAAACTAAAAAGCCCAAATGGATTGTGTCTGGTGTGTGGAGCACTTATTCAACATAATATAATTGAATTTTGTTTCAAATGTAAAGCACCACGTATGCGTCCTCTTAACTGGCCAAATGGCAACAAGTCTTTGGATTTGTTTATTGTGGAATCATGTAAGAATGCAAAAAATGAATATGATGCTTATATACAATGGATAGAGTATTCTCAATTGACAAACATACAAGAGATGACTTCATTACACTATGGATGCACACATATAGCAAATTGGTTAGAACTGATAACAATAAAAGTGACACTCAAACGGATAGTTGATGGACAGGATTTGACTTTTATAAGGTAGATTATTTTTATGCATAAATGATTAATAACTTTCACACGTTGAAATCAACTAATTGTAATTGTTGTAATGACTGCAAATAGCTAATTAAGGAATACCCTGACATATTAACACCAGAAAATATTTGGATTGTTGGTATCACTCAAGAACCATCTACTCAGGAATATTATCTAGTGTTCTATCATGACATACGCTCACTATTGGACAGATTTATACGAAAGAATGAACATGTAAAGTATATGCAGTATAGTGACTTTCATGAAATCAAAAAAATCGGTTCTGGTGGCTATAGAACTGTCTATACAGCCAAGTATAAAGGAACTGCCAAGTATTCAGAAGAGGATATTAATATCCCAGAAACTGTTGTACTCAAATGCATTAAAAATATTGAAGATATGCCAGAATTGTTTATTTCTGAGGTAAACAACTTTTGGTATTATTATTATTGACTATAGTGAATATTTAATCTGACTCTGTATATTTCATTTTTTATTAAATAGTTCGCCAAGTGTGTGACTGATAACTGCCTTCAAATTTATGGAGTTACACAATATCCAAAAACAAAAGAGTACATAATTGTTATGCAATATGCTAACAGAGGTGATCTTTTGTCTTATTTGGGTCAAAATATTAACACATTGACATGGAGGAAAAAATTACGCTGTTTGTTTAATATTGCCTATGATCTGCAGGCTATCCACAAGGCAGGATTTGTGCATTGTGATCTTCATGCTGGAAACGTTGTTCTGGATGATGAGCTATTGCCTGAAAAAATTTTTCAGTTCAGTAATCCATTCATATGCGATTTTGGTCTCTCTCGATCTGAGAATTCATGTAATAGTAAACAAAATTCAACCATTCGAGGCGTTTTACCCTTTATTGCACCGGAAGTCTTTCATACTTGCAAATTTACTCAGAAATCAGACATATTAATATATGCGTTTGGTATTACTATATATTTGATTGCCTCTGGCGAACCACCTTTTAGAGATAGAGAATTTGATAGAAACTTGATATGCGATATTATGGGCGGATTGCGACCATCGATACCTGATACAGCACCAGAAGAATATAAGAAACTTGCTGAGATGTGTTGCGATGCTGATGCTAACAAGCGTCCAATTATAGACAATCTATACGGGTTGATTCGAGAGCTGCTAAATGGTAATTCTAACGACTGCATATGGAAGACTATTTATCGTAATTATGTCAGACCCTTATCAAGTCTTGAGAAGGAGAGTAAATATTCGAGTAAACTCTTACCTACTGAAGATTTGCCCAAGCCAAGAAACAGTTATGATTCAGTAGAACAACAAATGATTACATGTTTACGTTTCAACAATCAATTACAAATATTAACGTCGCCTATTATATCATAATTAGTGACTCAAATTTTTGAATAGACTTGTAATTTGAGTGGGGGTTAATAAAAATCCAAAGTTGAGCGCTTAATTTGTATTAGTATCAATTAGCTCTTCACTCTTTTAGTTGATATTTAGAGCTATTGTGACAAATTAAGTCAAATATAGATTCTATAATTTCTATGTTCTTCCACCCTGCATTCCCATTTCTATATATTTATACCTAAAACGAAGACATTGAAAAGACAAGTATTTGACGCGCGCCAACCACAATTTGAAGTCACCGTTATTACAGCATTATCATAATTATTAAAGTCAGACTCCTAACTACTATATAGCAAAGAAATCTTTACTTCGAGACATGGGTGCACAGCAAACCGTGGGCTAGAAGGTTTGTTAGAGAAACGACAGAAGTAACATGCCACGTCGCGTTCCAACACCGGGCACACACTCCAATGCCCGTCTAAAGCCGCACGAAAAAGTGCCCCTGCTGGAGTTGTCAAAAAGATCCGCGCGTAAAGTAAATGTCGGCATTGCACTGTTACTCTCTTTTGATGCCGCATGAAGTTACAATGACAATTGGTTAAGACGTTTCCATAATAAGATATTGAAGGGTCTTTTTTATGCATGAAAGTTACGGGCCCGATTATATATAGACTACACTTTGCTTTGAATGTTGGAATTGGATTTAGCAAATATAACCTGTTGACATAAATCTTGTTTATTGATGGGTCTTTGTTTTTTTGTTTTTTTTGTTATTGACTTAAGACTATAAATAAATATATAGATAGATATATACGAATGTGAAAACACTCAGAATGGTCATCATACAGGATGTTCTGAAACGACATAAATAAAATTGTGGTGTAAAATTCAAACACCTAATTGTCATTCGAGGCTTGCGGGTCTACAAAGACATCTGTAGCCCAATCTTCAAAAGTTACACTCAAAGGCCTAGGCTTAGGCGAAGACTCAACATCACGGGACCGCGGTTGATTATCATTTTCAACTGCTGTAGCTGGCCCAGCCCCGGTAGAAGTAGATGGTTGATCATTTGATTGAGCGTTCGGAGCAATATCTGGCACGGGTTGCAGCGTAATTGATTCACTATTTGGTTTAGGACGCTCAGGATGAAGAAAGTAGATCCTGTGAGGATTATTAGGATCGCTATCTGCAGCTGCTTGCTCTTGTTGAATGCGCTCATCGGCTGCCTGTTGGGGTTCATAACGGCGGCGAAAAGTGAAAGTATGCCATTTATCAAATAGCCTTTGCCGTGCACTTGTTTCTTCACCGGCGTTTTCTTCATCAGACTGCATTGCTTTATCGCCCTTTCGATTCATGCCCAGTAAAGCGCGATAGAATCCAGGAGTGCTATCCACCTCGGCTTTAGATCTTTTCACTGGTAGCCATAACCACGGGAGCGCCCCAATCAGGGCAGGAGGTCCGTATCTCCTCATGCCAGTGTTCAAAATTCCAGGAACCAATGTCATTGGTGGTTGAGAGTAATCGGTATAGAGATCAGGAACTGCGTGGTATAAATCATCATCAAGTATGCCCTTAGGACAAAACGCTTGCTCTGAACTATCATCATTGTCATTCTCTGACGAGGCTGTAGCTTTCCCATTACCCTGTCCACTTTCGGGCGTATGCTTTTTCACTTTAGCATCTTTGGCTTCTGCGTCACGAATAAGTTGAATAGGGATGCTGCTTGTAAATCTGTGAAATGCATAAGTTACAATACTTGCGTAAATTGCTGTTATGAATAGCAGCGGCGCAAGGAGTCCAGCAAGAACGTAGTCATTGCGAAGACTAAGGAAGCCTATCATCATTATTTGAAAAATGTAAAGACCGATAATGATACGATGGAATATCAGCGACCATGCTTGTCCAGCCGATTCATAAGGTTGGAAGTAAACTATAAAATAATTAATGAACAGAGAGTAATAATTATCCATTAGAATCAATTGAATCCCAATTGCTACTATCTTCTTTACAGGTTTACCATCACGTACCATACAACAGCAAGTATTTGTAACAGAAGTATCCAATCCAAAAGTAAATAGCACCAAAGAACAGAATAGAAGGATATATGGCTGAGTATACCAGGCAAACGATAAATATAAACACGACTTCAGGGTATATTTCATAAAACTTCATTATAGGAGGTGTGCTAGCTTCGGCGTAATCACGAGGTGTTTTTGCCATGAACAAACGCATAAACCATGCAGGAATAATTTCTTTAAATTGAGCCAATTCGACAGGGAACATTCCGATGCCTTGGAGAATAACAACGTTTACAAAGAATGGTGCGACCTAATACGCGAGATATGGAATGTGTAAATAATGAGGTCCATCATCAACAGAGAACAAGCTTGCGAAACACGGCGTCCTTACCTCTGGTAACGTGCTAGCAAGAATTGGACCTATCTTTCTGGGTTCTGTCAGGATGTCATCGATAGAGATAGACACAGTTCCAGCAACAGTGAAAACGAGGAGGACGTTCACCAACAAGAAGAAGAAGTATCTTTACACCGTATATATCCAGTAAGTGATTGTAATAAAATTAGTTAACCTCGTAATCATTGAATTAAACTTACTTTGAAACAGCGGACAATTCAATGTAACTGCGAGCTTGCAGTCCCTGAATTCTGCTCAAATCTGCATAAAATCAAATTGAATACCGTTTTAGCGATAATCTTCGGAAAAACCAAAAGCTATGTTAAGGATTACTTACATATCATAGTAAGTGGTAACATGGCATTGAATAAGGTGACCGCCAACGTGGGCAAGGTACCCTGAATAAAACCTTTGATAATTTCGTTTTTATCAGCTAATTGAGCTAGCCATGGGAAATATTTTTCCAAAGTGTTCAAATCCAAAAGTGCAGCCAACGACGTTAAAGGAATGGCCCAGAAGAAAATGATCAATAGAACAACAATTTGAACTAGTACTTCGCGTACAACGGTCTCCCGTTTACGGAAATTGAGGTTATCCCAGTGGCTACGATACCACGGATAAACCCATTTAGTATGAATCAATGTATGTTGATTAGACCATAAATCGGATGTTTAAAACTTACATGTCGCGAGGCTCGGGGGCAAGCACAGCATGGCAATAGAAAGGCTTTGGATAAATAAGTGTTTGAGCGGCAATTTGCTAATATTGAAAAAGAATATAATAACGTTCAATGAATGCAAGTCAAAATGTTGTTATCTCTTAGTCCGTACCGTAGCACACTGCTTACCGCACTAGACATATTAGCGAAGGTAACAAATCCGACGGAAGTTGGAATATATGCACTTCGCCTTCCTTGTTTAACAAGATCATCATAGTATTGGAACTGGGCACTATAATAGTCAATAGAGTCAACCTTCTCCCCGAAAAGACCCAAGAATCCAGTTCTGACAGTCGGCCTCTCTTGCTTGAGGTTATTCGTATTAGGATCGATGGCTCCAGCCTCAGGATCATCTTGAGGATTAGTCGAAGTCTTGTGTTCAGCCTCTTTCAACAACGCTTCAGGATTGTAACTTTCATCGGTGCACGGGTTGCCTAACCATTTCGTATAGGCTCCTTCAGTTTTCCTTAATTGTTTAGTACGCTGCTGAATAGCATTTCTCAATCGACGAACGTGTTTATATACGACAGCACTCTCTACTTCGCCAATACCAAGGGATTCATAGTATTTGGCGAGTTTTGCATCATCTTGGAGTTCTTTCGGAATGGAAGTAACCATAACAGTTCTTGCAACAACCGTGTTTCTTAATTTCAAATAATATCTTTGACGGGCATATGAAAACGATTTGTAGTTGTAGTAGACAAAGACATAGACAGCAATCGAAACGATCCATGTGAGGAGAGCGTATGATAAGACGAGTACATATGGCTCGGTTTCTAGTAAGACAGGGTCATTCGGATATGGAATACCAATGCCCCCGCCTTCTTGCGGTGTCTGTCCTGGATCCTCTGGTTTAAATCTGTAAATGTGCATATATATCCAGATTGGAATTCGAATAAATCCAGCAGCTATAGCGCAGAAAAGGTACAGTTTGAATGATAATCGGAAGAAACCGAGAAACTATTTGTTTTAATGCAAAAGGCGAGACATAACCAAAGATGCACAAGATGTGGGTTATTAGATAGCAAATCCTCAAGGATTAAACCGCGCTTGGTTCATTACTTACCACAGCCGCATCGAATCCGACTTTATCAAGTATTTCGTTTTCGGGAATGCTGAGCAGTGGCTTAATCCATCCAAAGAAAGTTGGCGGGAGCGGGGTCGGAGTATAGCTATGACGGTATCGACGTTATTAAGGTTATGCGTGCAGAATTCGACTAGCATCTTTGTACGATAAGATACAAACCCATGGAGCCTAAGTCGTGGCGCAAATAGTGTGTTCCAACGCGGCCGCACCCAGCAAAATATGAGGAAGCAACTCAAACCAATGGTTGTCGCAACAACGAGCTGTGTGCTTAGCATCACATCATTGGCTATTTATGATTCCAAGAATGCACGTACAATGCACAAATACAATTGATAATGAATGACTTTGAACGCGATATAATGGGTCGTTGACTTACAAAATAATACTACTCCGCGGCCAATTCTGCCAAACAAACACTCTGACCTACCTGCATTGTCAAGCGTATCGCCTGGAACGTGACCTCCATTACCAAAAAGATCAACTAGAAATTGAGCGAGAAAGGGAAGCGGTTTCTCGTCGCTAGTGGATGTCATTATACATGAGAGGTATACTGTATGTTGTCTGCTAACGTTTCGTCGTAGTGAAAGTTTTTCTCTTTAATCATCATTACACAAAAGATTGTCATTGATTATCAGTTCTAACGGGAAGATCTGGAAACTATCAAGTTTATAGTATGTCGCACAAACTATCGGATATTAAATACCGTAATACAAGGCGTAAATGATAATAATAGCCTTTTAACGAAAATCACGGACCACAGCGATTAACAACCTAATGAGTGATGTAATTGCATTACAAAAATTGCAATTTGTTAGC
This sequence comes from Paraglomus brasilianum, assembly GCA_910592345.1. Lineage (NCBI taxonomy): Eukaryota > Fungi > Glomeromycota > Glomeromycetes > Paraglomerales > Paraglomeraceae > Paraglomus > Paraglomus brasilianum. The sequence goes on from CAJVPI010000616.1 coordinate 19,260, forward strand.
TATCGTGTCTACGAACTTACTCAGCGCCTACGAAGATTCGAGTTATACAGCCTAAAAGCTGTGTCAAAAATCAATCCACATACGAACTGTTCTTAAAAATTAATCATTCGAAATAGAAAGCGCAAGACTACCGCTATTAGATATAAATATCTTGCTTCATTAACGAGAAATAAATTTTTAATTTTGTTTATCCACGCATTTAATATTGTTATATAACATGGTTTTACATCATTATGATAAATAGTACTCCACATATTGTCATCAGAAGTATCTGGTCCACTTCTTTCATGGGATTGACAAAAATGACGGGGCGTCCGTCTAGACGCTTGTCGGGATCAGCATCTCTCTGTAAGCCTCTTATATTCCTCTGGTGTCGTAAACCACCCAAAATGTGGCACACCAAACCTCTATCGAATCGCCCATCTAAAAGGTCGTTCAATTAAATCCGTAATTTGCGACTTCTGGTGCAAAACGTTTCGAATGGTGATTGCGCGAATTCATTGAACCATTGTCGTGCAAATTGTTTTCAGCATGAAGAACGCCAAATTGTCAATATTTGATAAAAGATTACAATTGCGGCTGCATAGCCGGTAAAGAATTGAAAATTTGCTAGTCACAATGTTAGGAGTGTTGTCGTTCTGCGAAAAATACTATTATAGATTGTGACCTGATCACAGTTAATACTAATACTGTTTATCTAGGCGATTTACAGTAATGAGATAATACTATTAGAAGGGGCTGAAGCTGAAACGCTCGTAACTATCTATTCACGTTCAGTAATGCCTCCCCATTCTCAATAGTAATAGGATACCAAGAATTAAACCATTATATATAGCCCTTCTAGCCCAATTTTATGCTATACTAATACTGGATGGGCTAGAGACCCAGCTAAATTAGCAATTTAGCTGAGTCTCTTCATGCAAAATTAGCATAAAGGTGATTCTTAGCTGTAAACAAATCTCTGGTTAAGTCTTACCTCACAGAGGTGAGACTTAGCCAGTTCGATCTCAAATTCTTGATTTAAGAATTATTGAGCATGCCAATAATTTTTCGTTATACAGGAAACCATTTTATAGACATCTCCTTTACGCAATTATAGAGACACTAATAATAATAAAAGAGCTTTCGAGAAGTTCATGCTCAACATAGAAAAGGAATATAGAGAGCGGGTTAATGCAAATAAAAATTACGATGTGAAGTTGAGGATCTGAAGTTGCAAGTGCAGGAGGCGGAAAAAAAGCTTGCATCCATTGAATCGAATTTTATTCGATAAGAAATGGTGCATCTCAGAAAAATTATGAATTAGCTGGTGCACTTCTTCCTTGCGCTTCTGCCTTGCCTCTATCTCCTTCTGCAAGTTCAATGGTGTGTCAAACCTTAGCCGAATTGCAAGAGGATCCTGCCGAGAGCAAATACAACAAATTCACCTTTGTGGAGGTAACTATTAATTACCATCGATGCATTTTTCACATCATCAGTATATCGTCCAACAATCTTAGACACGTCTTGGACACTGCTACCAGAGTTAAATAGTACTAGATGTGTTGAGTGAATGTATTGAGTCTATGATACTTTTGCGTTACATATACAATTGAAAGTGGAGGTAAGCATAGATCCTCAATAATAATTAATTTGCTTCTCTCAGATGAGAAAGCTCTTGTACTAGGAATTCTTGTAACTAAAACTAATATCCTCATAGTAAGGCGCTCTTGGATCATACTGTATATACATACGCAAACTATCAGGCATATCATTACACATTTTATACTGCGCCCAATTATTGTAGCACAAACCTCATGAATCACGGGTGACGTAAATCAATATCACGCACCAAGTTTTTTTTTTTTTTTGCAACAAGCACAATGTCTAACGAGGAAGTGTTCACCCACGCGATTAAAAAATATAACACCAATGAACTCGTTAAATATTTACAGAAGAAAGGTCTAAAACTGGATGATGACGACTTTACGATTATTCGTAAGGAAAAAATAGCAGGCCTTGATTTTCTTGAATTGACTAAGGAAGAGTTTCGCAGTATTGGATTTGCACTGGGTCCAGCTACAAGACTTGTAAAATTTGTTACGGAACTCAAAGAGGCAAAAGCACCTCTTCACGAACAAAAACAACCAGGTTTCCAGGAAAATGATAAATTTCAAACTGCAGAAACTAACAAGGTTACGGAACTCAAAGAGGCAGAAGCACCTCTTCACGAACAAAAACAACCAGAAGGTTCCCAGGAAAATGATAAATCCCAGACTGCAGAAACTAACGAGGTGAAATTCATTACGGAACTCAAAGAGGCAAAAGCGCCTCTTCACGAACAAAAACAATCAGAAGATTTCCGGGAAAATAATAATTTGCAAACTGCAGAAACTAGCGAGAAGATTCATGACCCATGTGTTAATATATCAACTACAACATCTGAAAGAAGCTTGAATGAAACTTATTTGCCCGAGATTGCCTCTCAGCGTCTTCGTTATTATGGTAAAAGATTTGCGAATATATTATTTATTAAAACAATACATCTTTTTTATGACTTCACTCGCATTTTAATAGAAATTTGGAATCGACCATATGTTGATTGGCCGTGTCTTGAAGAATTTTCAAATTATTTACATGATGTTGCAAAAGATCGCGTGCACAATTCATTTAAAATGGAAATCAAAGTTTTGCGAGAATTATTTACAAAAGATCATCCCGCACAACTTTGTCTTACATACTTGGAGGCTCAATTAAAGGTGATGCTGTTTTGTTTTATGTATGAAAAAAGAAACAGTCTGAGGACCGTTTATCTACGCAGGCTGTGTGCTTGTAGGCAAGCTGTGTGCTTAGTGGGCGAGGTGCATCCTTGTTTGTATATTAGTCCAATCTTTGGGCTAATTCAGAGTGATTTCGTGTCTGATTGCATTTTAGCGAATAAAAGTTTACTAGTATTAGAGATTACGCTCTTAATGCAGGCAGGGTTTTTCCTTGTGAGACGAGATGTATGCTCAGTGAGATGGGCGTGTCCTTATCTCCAAAAGTGCAATCTTCCAGACTGTTTCATATGCTTTGTATTTTAATGTTTTCAATAATTATTTTCCCATTTGTTAATTTAAGATGCGACAGATACCACGGAAAATACAGAAGACTTGTAGAAGAAAAGTAGCAAAAGCAATAAAACTACTTACCAAGAAAGAAGTTGTAAAAGAAGAAATAGAAATTGCAAAGGTTCGGGTTTTTAATTCTGTTATTGTTTGTGATTACACATTACATTATACTTATTTCTTGCCAATATTTTCTAGAATTCCGTTATTGCAGATGGGTACCATCGGATAAATAAACATTACGAAGATTATCATGAGGCAAGCACTCAACTCGTTAAGCGAAATTTATCTGATGATGGGATTAATGAGCCTCTAGCTACAAAAAAAGTGAGAACCGCGAAATAAACTAGCTTTTTCCAAATCATGTATCATTAGTTTAGTTATTCATTCTTAACAAGATACATGTGGATTGTAATTGCATGATTAGCATATATATGTACGTAATGTAAAAATAAAGTATATCATGGTAGGACATGATTTTTTGCTCGATTAGCGAAACACAAATGCATTTAAAGTTTTAACGAGACCCAATTCACGAAGATGCTTAGGAATAACTACATAGTCTTCGTAATACCAAACATACCTTAAGACAATCCAGTTCTTTTCGCATTATTCTTTCTTCGCCATTATGAAAGAATCCTATATATTTTTCGTGCTGTTCTCCTTGTACTTCGCTTGCAAATCCATATTGCGGGTAATAAATGTCAAGTTCTAATCCAGTTGGGTGATTTAAAGTTTTAAGAAAATCAGGTGGACGTATCTTAGATGGCGGTCCAAGATATTTTGACATAATCTCTCGACACAATCTCTCACGTTTATATTTAGAGCAATATGGACATCATGTATTACATGAGAAAGGGTAGCATACCATTGATGGGTTTTATTGCATTTCCAGAGTAACTGACTCTTGCAATTGATATAAGAATCTGTCAAGCATTCCCCGGCTCGACTATATGCAATAGATTTGGCTATACTAGCACAAATGCGGGTACCAACAGTTGTTTTTAATACCACTGATGGAAGCGAGCCATTCATGTGATTTGGAACATCTCTATCGTAAATGCGTTGTATAATTGATGTAAACATCGTGTATGACTATAAATTACCATAGCTTTGCAAATTATAAGTTCACCATTTTTTAGATACTATGCGCGTCTTCTTTCTGCACACAAGTCGACTGCGGCATCTACCAATTTTGGGCCATTCATTCAATTTTCCTCGAGACCGTTACTACATAGTTTTCAAGGAAATTGTATGCACCTTTATATAAATAGATAAACTTGAATTAGTTACCTATCGTTAAGATAGCAGTATTATACACAATAGTAAGACTATGTGAATGTATAAACACGAATCGTTTTTTATCGTCAACTCGGTAGGTTTTTTAAATTATTCTGAAGAGTTCAAACAGAAAGTTGGGTATCAAAAGATGCACAATAATTAGTCTGTTAGTAATCTATCAACGATTAAAGTACTGAATACAGAATAAAAAGGTCCGTTAGCAATCAGTGGTAAACAAATGAATCATGATATTTGATTTTGGGTTAAAACGCTCAAAAGACCGTGTTGCTAAATGATCTTTGAAAAGCAACTTACTTAAACATTCCAAACTTACTCCGCCAATGTTTTCTCAAATGTTTATAATGAATGAAAAAGCGAATATAAAATTTTCGCGACTGGTGCTGGGAAAAATCATATATTTATTACTAACTTCAACTGGGTGGCCCCTGCCAATTAACAACGCTTTTTTCTCAATAGCTCTCATATTGACGTCCGAATAAGTATCTGTTAATCAGATAAACAAATATGGAAAAGACATTTATTATTCACTTCTTAAACAACTTTTTGAGTCAATTTTATTTCTATCCCGGCATAAAAAAAATCTCATCGCAATTTTAGTCTATCGCAATCGTGAAGAATGTCATTACTCCTAAATGGGAGAAATACGCCAATCGATAATTGTCTTTTGTTTGTTCGAAATGTACAAGCAAATTTCGTTATTGCAGTATCGGCATATTCGATCGCTTTACCATAACATGTCTAATAAGCATCACTTTAATGCATCACCCGATACTATATACAGGACGTTAAGTAAAAGTTGTTATAGGTATGCTCGTTTAAACTTACATTTGTATCGCTGTACAATAATAGTCTGCCGAAATGTCCTGCGAATGGATAACAGTCTTGTTACAATTATTGACGATGACTTCGCTTATTATCGTCTGTTTCAACGACCACTCAATTGGGTAATGGTATGTGCAGCGAAGCTTTGTGAATTATAGTTACTGTAATAATAGAGTTCGTCTACTAATGGTCCTCAACTGAGACAACTCAGTCCAGAACTGAGATAGTCTTCAATTATTGTCTCAGTCCAGAACTGAGACAAGTCTCCAACCTCTACGATAGAACATTATCTGTGTGTCTCGACCGAGATCGTTTGATTGTAGTCCAGTTTATTATTATGGTATGTTGAAACGCGTAGTTGTGAGTAAATATAAAATTGCCATTTTTTATTATATAATCCGACTGAAAAAAGGAAAATTTTCGCTGTGTAACAATGTCGGGTTACTGTACTACAAAATACAGATAGTAATAGTACAAGAATGTTAATGTGCCCCTGATCGAAATCTTTACTTCAGAACCGTGTCGTTAGTTGCAATGGCTCGTATATCA